>JAULBU010017812.1:0-17870 GCA_032358235.1 Odonthalia washingtoniensis | reverse complement strand
ACTCTCCGGTGTTTATTATTGGACTCCAATTATCCCTATTCTATTCACTGATCAGTGCTTGTTGTCCTTCAAACCATGTCTCAATCTCATTGAAGATTTCTGCAATCCTTTGTGTTGGAAATGAACTTTCTTCGTTGATCGCAGTCATACAGGCCTTCCTCGACACTGCTTCAAGGTTGAATGGATCCTACATACCATCCAGAATGAAATACCGATCACTGTGCAACTGTTGTTATTTACTAGCAAAAAACGCTATTCCGTAACACGAGTTGTCATCGTTCGCCGCCTGTATCCATAGATCACCGTCCGGATAATTGGAAGTATATTCCATGAATTGAAATTTCTGGTATGAAGCCCATGTCCATGCCCAATTCCCAAGTTCCAATATCTGATTATAATTGAAAAAGATATGAGCACGATGATGTTCTGCAACTACCGCCGATCTCAAAAATGTCTTCGTGTCGTCAATGACTCTAGATTCACTGTTCGTAGAAGAACTCAGAAACATCAAAGAAGCTACAGATGTCGTGCTGGCTTTAAGTGTCTTCTCCGCATTTTCAATATTATCCCATTCATGTAGAATGTGGGGTCTTCGATGCAGCAATATGTGCTCTATTTTCACGACATATCTACAACGTGCAAGCATAATCCGATTCCGGAGGCTATATTCAGCTGGGTGTATAGACGGAGGCGAGGCGTTGTCAAATGCCGCAATACCCTCCTGCTGTTTTCGAGTCTACATGGACTAAGGCCAAGTGTTTTCCCCTTTTGTTGATACATATTTTCCACAGCCTCCCGTTGCGTTCTTGACATTTCTCTGTGAGAACAGTTCTTCCAATATAGTCTTCTGCCAAATCTGCTTTGCTTGTGGTTCTGTTGAAGTCTTCTTCGATGCGGACTGCCCAGGAAGCTCTGAATCATCATCACGGTCTACAAAGACAATGGGTTCGCGTCGATTCTGCTTCCTGATTCTTGTTATGATTGCACGTCCTCCATGCACCCCCATTCCAGAAACGTTGTTCTTAGAATTGCCTTACCTTCCTCAGTTATACTTTTAATGCGACATAGCATTAAAAATGGTGCTATTGTATCAATAAAAATGAAGAAGAAAAATGGGGTCGAAAAGATCATTCGAAATGTTTTTACTTTTTTAATTTCCATTTCAATTGCTAACTGAGCAACTTTTCTATCACTCAGTACCAATAAAATAAAGTAAACCTAGTAATTGTTTTCACTTTAAAAATTCTGACCAAAATATATTTTCGCCATAGCAAGTTTTCAAATAGTAATGAAATCATTTTTATCAATGAATCTATCGCATGTTGTTTTGGAAGTTTACAAAGAGAATTTAAGAAACGATTTTATTAATGAATTTGGTTTACGGTAAAGTAGACCTTTACCAACTAGTGACATTTGAGACCCATTTTTGGACGTTTTCGTCCAAAATAATATATTTTTTATTTTTACCAGCTCGACCATTTCTATCTGGATCATCCCCAAACTTAGTGTGGGATTAAGTTGAAGTATTATGAAATTCCACACCAAGTTTGGACGTGATCTAGGAAGGTATGGGCGAGATACAGGACGTTTGAGAACCATTTTTGGACGATTTATATAGAGAGTGAAATACGGCTACTGTGACCACAATCAGTACAGTCACTGGAAGCAAACCTGATTATTAGATAATTTTTAAGGCCCATGGTCCAATTACTAAATTATTATGGTGTTTCATTGTTTCGACGCATAGCTGCAATTATGACCCATAATAAGGTATTATTCAAATGTCATTTGAGATTTTTCTAATAATTACCATTCACCGTGCGTTCCCGCTTTCTAACTCATCCTCTTTCTCTTAAAGCTACAAATTAAATGCATTCAACGTCAACATTAATATGTACGTCGCCATAATCCATATTTATTTACATATTCGTCCACTGCACTCCGTTTTTCTCCGTCTTCTAACCTCTTTAATTTCTCGCCGCAACATTGAAAATCCTAATATGGATTATCACATGCCATTACGACAACAAAACGTCCTATATTATTCAACTCCTTAATACAAGGATTGAATTCGTCTGTCAAACACTTTTTAAAGCTTGGGATCGACTTTAAAAATCATCTAACATATCACTGGTTAGTACAATGTTTTCTCCGTATATGCACTACGACTAAACTTCAACCTCCCTACCAATTTCGTCCAGGCTTATTGTTTTCTCCCTTTTTACTAAACACGATGCCTTCATAGAAGATTGTAGCCACTTCATTGAACAAGATTTGGTATTTCCTATAGCTTGTAATCGCAGCAAACAAGAGGATCAGGCCTTCCGATACATCACAATAGATTTCTTTGCAAGACTGCGAGAAATCCTCGTCAACATTTCGATGTACGAACCACAATTCAATATGGAAACATCTCTGTTCATGCAACCATTCATTTTCAGAGAAGACTGTTCAGAGTTCCCGCAATCCTTTGCAATCATCCCAGAACCCGTCTCAACAGCATTAAACATTGACATTCCAGAGGTTGACACAGGTGCGGTAATCGAAGTGGCTGACAATGCAACTCAGTCGTTACAATCCAATCCATAACCAACGCCTTCAATAATTCGGCCTTCTGCAACACTGGAGACAAAAAAACAGCAGGTACAGCAAAGCGAGGACGCCCTCACAGATTTCAAGATTTAGGACGGATACCAAAAAAATTAAAAGTAACTGGTAAGGTTTTTGAACCAGAGGTTCCTTCACCACCACAGTCAGATCATTCCGAGGATAAAGTGAACGTGAAAGATGAAGATGAGCTTGAACCAGCAACTTCAAACAACCTATCACAATCCGGACAACATAATTTGGACTAGTTGAGAAAATGAATGGAGAAATGATTTTCTTGTCACAACTGCGTGTTACAGGATCTTATGGATGTATATCAGAGCCTCGGCAGTGAGTGAATTGAAAGAAGAGCGATATGATTCTCACTGACCCTCCGTAAAACACGAGGTGCTATCAAGAAAGTGCAAACTCAGATCACCATCAATTCAATCATGAAGACATGGCATATTTAGTGACCTTCTGTTAAAAGGTTATGTCAAACGGAAGTCATGCCCACATGTTTTTCTCTGCATTGAAGTTTTCAAGTTGGGTTGACCTGTTCCAATCACCAGAATTTGGAAAATATGTCAAGGTAAACGAAGCAGATGACACTGATGATGACTATGACGAAGATAAAACTAGAAGAAGAATTATTCACAGTGGAAGAAATTCAACTCCATTACACAAAGAATATAGGTCACTATAATTCTGATCCCAGGTTACAAAGATTGTCTCATCTTTCTGTAGTTGAAAAAGCAGTATATCTCCGGAAGAATTGTATGGTTTTTAAATATGCAATGCAAAACATCAACTACAATCGTCCAGGGACAATCCACAGTGTTCATCCAGGGACTTGTACAGAAATGAACAACATTCTCAAAGTTCCTAACAGCGAAAAAATCTACCTATCGTCACACACTAAAAACATTGGTCCAGTGGAAGTGCTCCGACCGGAGAAAAAATCAAGACAATGGATGATGGATCTCATCGAGAAGTTTCTGCAACCAGGCTATCTGGTTGTACATCCTTTCACTGGTACATTTTCTATGGAAATGGCATTTATGCTTCTGTGTGAGCACAGAAAATTTGTTGGTTGTGATAAGGATCATAAAAATTTAGAGCTTGTCAGGACTCCGTCGGTTATACTCTTCTCTGATCGATTCCTGAACCCCAATTCATATATTGACAGCACGGATCAAGACAGGCTTCATGGTACAGTACGACTAAGATAATTGGATAGAATTGATGTCAAAAGAAGATTGGACGTATGAGATATTCCCGCTGGAGTTCGGATGGTTCATACTTTCTAGAAATATTTGCGCCACTTCATTTCACAGCTCTTCTTGGATCCTAAACTATAGAACAACACTGCCACAATACCGTGGAATGAGTGGAAAATTTCATGGAAGCTCGCTCTCCATGGAATACCAAAGCAGGCGTTCTGTGCAATGGAAGCCGTTTTTTGGGACTGAGATTGCAGCCATCATCGATCAAATACGAAAAGGCTGGATCAGGGCGTTTTCGCAGACAGAATTTTCTCTGAAGGTTCCATTATAAGCTACTACTATTGGACATTCTTTTATGGAAACTTAGGTGGCAAGAGTTCTATTGCGAAATCATATGGTGAGTGTTGCCTTTTTGTAACGAAAAACTATTTCATAACGTACGCTAAATATTGTACGCATCTATTTACGGCCGCCGATGGTACAAGGAAAACATGTTGGATCATTGCTGCTCCTTGACTTATGACAAGGTACATTAACGATTGGAACTATTTCCCCGGTGATAAATCATCCCGTACGGAAAGAGCCAATAATTCAAGGGTACTGCATTACATGTTAGTGCAGAATAAGAAGTTGAGAACTGATGAAGCAGTAACTTCGCACCTGAATTTATGGGTTAAGACTTTATTTCCTATTGAAAGGGGTAACAAATGTTTCCTTGATTACGGTGAGGACCATGTTCATCCTGTTGAGGCCGACTAGTTATTTTATTTCCTTTGCAGCTTTGCAATTTTAGGTTTATCATACATATTTTTTTCTAGACTTTTGGTATACCTATGCCCTCCCATTAACACCTATCTCATTTCCCAAAGGTCTTCAACTAGTCCATTTTGTCCCCAATTAAAAAATATAAAAACTTGTATAAAGAACTTTTCATTTATTACAGTCCTGATCATCTTCATCACGTTAGAAGTGAATATTTCTTTTATTCTTATTCTCCCTTATTTTTATCTTAAGGTTTTCTCTTTTTATGTACACTACATTAAACAATTATCACTATAACTACAATCCCAAAACTAATATAAATGATTTCAATTTACAATGTCAATGCCATGACAGCCTCTCATGGTACAAGTAATAATTTATACGTTAGGTTCTGAGAATATAACATTTACATTATTTCTTGTCACACGTTTCAGAATGGCAGCCTGTTATGTCACGGTACGATGACAGGCTCTTATTCAGAGAATATAACATGCCAATACCCAGTTTGATACATTACAATGTGAACAACCAGACATTGCTATTAATTGAACACAATATCGACAATTCGTACAAATATTACTTGAAAAAATTACCACAGTGACCTACCCATATATAAACATGTATGGATAGTTGGGGGTAATCAATTTAGTGACGGAGGCATCTGTCGTACATGTGCCTCCGTTTTCATAGTGAGCTATAGCGTAACGTAACCTATTTCCTACCCTTCCACACTTGAAGTGCTCAGGGTACGAAAGAGATTGCGTTTTCCCCTCCACACGTTGGGGAAGAGAGAAACTAACAACTAATAACTAAATCTAACAATTCATTACAACAATTCATTCTACCTAAATTTAAAAAAGAAGATAGCCATTTCCAACTTGCAAGGGCCAGGAATCCATGTTCTGCTTCCCAACCCCCACAAGATAGCAAATGATTTCCTACCTTTCCACACTTGAGAAAACAAACAGTCACGACTAAATATGAAACGTTGATAACCTTTTACGACCCCGAAAGGGCCAGAAAGTCATTTAATAAGATTGCAAACGATTTCCCACCTTTACACACTCAGATAAGTCAAAAACTAGCAACTAAAAAACTAACAACTAACAACTAAGCTATGGTAGTTAGCAGAATGCTTGGAATGGAAAGGAAAGGGAGACAAAGTTTTACGAGAACTGATGCAAAGCTTCCCTTAAATAGACATTTTTCAACCATTGCATGTACTTTAAATATAATTGTAATGAAAACCATTTCACCTCTTCAAATTATCGTAAAAGTAATCTCAACTAGTGAAAGAATTTTTATAATTTTCCCAACGACGTGTTGACAACTTGAACATGTGCTATACATATCCAAGTTGTCACCACGTCGTTTTACACTTGAAGTCATATACTTATAAAATCCTTTCCATTTTTCATTGATTCCAATTGCCTAATGTGCATCATTGATGTGAACGTGTCCAGTGAAATCATATAAGGGCCAGGTTACATTTATAATCTCTCGCGTAAATGTGAATGCGTCTCTTTCAGCTCTTCAATGTAGGCATTAATGACAAACAGTAATTGAATTGCTGGTGGATTTCCTGCATTCTTCTCTGATATTTTTGGTATTGCTGGTGGTCATACACGCACTACTGTAATCACTGTCTTCATAAAATTGGATTGAAAAGTGGTGACAGCAATGGCCAAAATTGAGCCCCATATTATTTGCATGATTAATTCTCGCAATTGCACGTGACCACAAAACACTAAATGCCCAGTGGTCATAAAATTACCAGTTTTTGACAATATCAATGCCCGGGAAAAAACTACGATGTTTGAATGTCCAACATACGATTGCCTCAATGCGGTAGTTCATATGGCCAAAATTTATGAATTTTTCCGGTGTAAATCCACTCCGATTCATCTCTTGGAAGTAGTCATTCATTCCTTAGAACACAAACTAAAGCGATGGATCATGTCTGTGTTGCGGATGACGAACGAATACATTCAGGATGTGAATGTGTACGGATGGCCCAGGGAACCATTCCCTATTTTTATCTATATCGACACCTGCATTGAGGCAGTCACAGGTCGGTCATGGAAACGTTGTAAAAGTTTCGCAGTACAAACATATTGCCAATAAATTGTAAATTCAATGGAGGACCGGCATTCAGTGTATATAGTTTCGAGCAGGTAGGAAACTTGATCGTAAAATATTATACGAGCTTTGACTTTGGAAATTGCTGAGAAAATACAATTATTTTATGAAAAATTGGTAACAGTAGTGGCTGTATGACCTCCAAATATAGAAAAAATGAAACGTAAACACTGGAAAGCCTCCAACAGTGCAAATTTGTAGTAAATGAACGTCTCTGTTTCTGGAACTGAATGCCTACATTCAATGGGCGTATTTTTGGGGTGGGTGTGACATCTACTAGGCCATGCAAATTTTGGAGGTGCTTGTATGGTTCCAGATGGTAACTGAAGGAAAGATCTACACAATTTGAAGATACAATGTATGGGCCATTAACTGTGGTATTCAGATACTGAATGTTTTAATGTATGAGGCATAGAAACTTACTTACGGACAGCAGAAAATAAACGAAGAAATAGTCCGGGCCATCATTCATTGTTTAAAAAATTACACCAATGTATCGTTGACATTTTCTTTCATACACATAAGATTTTTGTCTATGTAATCTAGGCTCGTAACAACACATTCTGTATGAGACGTTGAATGACAACTTCATATTGTACTGCTTAAAATACAGTTTGTAATGTAAGTCACATTGACTTTTACATTCATGTGTTGAATGTTTGAGTTTATGTACACTACATTACTTCATTCATATACTGTATGCAATCGTCAATGGTTCATCCATTTTAGATTCATTTCATGAATGTGAAATTGGATGGTTATTGCAATTTCTGATGTATATGTCTGTTATATATAGGAATGGTATGATTGCATATGGGAATTATATATAGAATAATAGCAATATACATTGAAATACATGTATATAAATTATGGTATACACGATAATAATATTTTTATTAATTGTGATATCATACGATATCAAATCCAAAAATTTGATAAAAATATGAGAAAACCAAGAATAACAGAGAAATGTAATATTAAAAAACGTGATAGAGATGGAGCTATGACAAATTTTTTGGAACTGGGAAAAGTGAAAGGAATTAAAAACTATGTAGTAAAAGAAGAGTGAGAACCACCATTAGCAACTACCAAGAAACGCATCCAATAAGTATACATTATATTATCATGTTATATGATATATATACATAGAATTTTTTTGGTTCCATATCCATTCGTTTATCGTGAATAATATACGCCATATGGATCTGCAGACATTTAAAAATGATATTGATAAATATAAAGAATATAACAAAAGTTAGGAAATTGAGTATGGAAATATCATGAAATGTAAATTACAGTATGAAACCATAAATGCAAGAGGAATGCAAACATACCTATTTATCGAAACCAGGGTAGTTGGAGAAGAAAAGTAACCTGTAAACGAAAATCAGAATAAGTGAACGTAAACGAAGGTTAATAATCATTAATGGAGTTTTACTAAAATGTTTGAATGAATTAATAGTTAATGGATACTTACCTGTGCTAAAATGTTGACGCATGCAATAATTTCATCGTGATAGGAACTGACATGTACGAGTCCTTGTTGAATGTCCAGAATGAGTGATCTATCACCGTGTTGGGATCATATTTGCAAGTTGATCGCTTATAGTTGACTTATTGATGGAAATATGGGCTGATCGGGAAAAGCAAGTAATGGAATTGTATGAAAACTGCACATAAATGGCTGATTAGTTGAAATTTTAGTAACTAAAGAATGCACACAACTGTCATTTCTCGCACTGAATTATGGTAACGGTAGATATGAAAGATGTTGAAAAACCCAAAAAAAGCCAATTGCCATTAAAACTTCCAATATTTTTTTAATATAAAATCAAGTAAACATACGACAGAAATTATTAAAAAATGGTCATTCCACGATTCGGCCCTAGTCAGGTGTCCGAAGTGAATGTTCAGTACCAAGATTTCAAAAAATGTTAATATTTAGTACCGAGAATTTCTGAAAAGTTCAGATTTCGTACATAGAATTGAGGAAAGCAGCGGCTAAAGTACCAAGTATCTCGGTACTGACTCGACCAAAAGTTGATTATCTGGTACTGATTCGCCCATAAGTTTGAAACATTTCAATTGGACAAAATTAGTACCTATATAATCAATCTTTGGCCGAATCAGTACCTATATAATCAGAAATGTTGACACAATTGATTTTGTTTATTCTTCTTTCGATTCGTACTGTGATTCCATTCGATCAATCGGTTCTGTGACCAATTGAACCGATACGTAACCAGTGCGAGAGAAAATGACAACTCGTTTCGAGGATGAACTTACTGGTCTCAATGGCAACATGGAAGGGAACTTCCCTTCCATGTTTCCATCGAGACCAGCAAGAGACCAGTAAGTTCATCCTCGGAACGAGTTGCCTGCAAATCTTGTGGTAACCTCTATAACAGGTTTGAACTCTGTTATAGATGTTACCACAGTGTTTGCATCGGGAATCTTTAAACTACGAGAAATTCGAGCAATATATCTGAAGAAGAGAGTGCTAGTACATCCTGACAAAAATAAATCATGCGATCGTGATATTGCCACAAAATGTATGCAGACCGTCAAAAATAAGGCGGATTGCCCTCAGTGACATTTATCGTACTCCTCCATTATGCTCTGCCTACTCAAGAAGGGGTGATGGATTCCCAGTTTTACATGGTGTTGCTGTACTTTCAGAGAGATTTGATTCTGTAAACCGCTACAAGTATATTTATATGCCACCTCTGACATATACATGGAAGAAACAATACGATGATTTAGTTTTTCCCTTTCGATTCGGTTTGATGTGGATATTGTGGTCATGGAATCACGACTCGTGGCATGTGGAGAGAATCTAAATATACCAGTAGCCCTTCCGCCACCCAGTGGCCGTCTCATGAAGAATGCAGGTAAACGTATGAAATCATGGTATGAAAGGGGACCAAAGACACCGAAACGGTTATATAACTGCTCGCTTTGTCATATATGTTTCAGTAATGCAAAAACCTGCCTACTGATACAGCTTCTAGGTTCAGAAGTTCACGAATATTCTTATTCCGGAAGCAATAATCCGTCGTCCATTTGATGTTCAGCCTTCCAAGTTATGATTAAATAAAATCCAGAAGTTATTCGCATTTAGAGCTGAGTTTTCTATATTATTACGTTTCCAGTACCTGTATATCGTACATGGCCTATTCAGTACCCAGATTTTCATTAAATGACTTCCTTAGTCCTTGCTTATCTCAGTGCGAAACCTCAACTTTCATACAAACCTCCGTACCACATTGGCCTATCTCGGTACCATTTCCGCATATTGACCTTATTTTGGTACAAAATCTGAACTTTTCCGCAATTCTCGGTACTAGATATTATCATTTTCTAAAATCTTGGTACTGAAGATTCACTTGGGACACCCGTCTAGAGCCTAATCGAGGAATTACCTTTCGAAAAATTACACAATCCGAAAATAAAGCAATTAAAAAAAATAAGAGATCCAAAAATTTAAATGTGAACGTAAGCGTTCTGTCAGGTGTATGCTCTCAACGAAATGGCGTGGTGTACTCGAAATCTCTCAGAAAACACCATAAGTCTGTGGCCTTTAAAACCAGGAATTGGGATACAGATGTATGTCATGAAAAAGATGGATACATCATGATGTATGATACTGGCTCTGAAATATATCAGAAATATACGTCATATATTTCAGTAGTTTATGTAATTAATGTATCGTGTGATATTTTTAATAGAGCATAAAATGTGCACCTATTTACCAAACTCTTGCCGTCACACAACACAGCTTTATCTTTAAGCCGGATAATTTACCAGGAAATTCAACGGAAACATCTCGGATTATCATGAAGGGTTTTGAAGGACAACAGTATGGATGCCAACAGCCTGCTGGTAGTAGTGGACCAATAGCTAAATCAGTATCTTCATTAACGGAAATGGGACATAAAATGGACAAAAGCAAAGCTGGTGTGTTGAACAAGTAGTTGGCTGTATCTTTAAGGATCATTGAATCTTGAATTGGAAGGAAAGAGGCGGAAGAAGCTATTAAAATTATCTACGACGCTGAATTTGGTGCGAGATTATTCTCAAAGAAAGTACTATCCGTTGAATACTGTAAAGAGATTACGGCTGAAATTGTGAGAAATTGTCGGAAAAGGAAGTAAATTATTAAATGAAATGTATGAGATTGGTGGTGCTGAAATTGAGCAAATGTTTAACTCATTTTTATCTTCTCCCTGTTTTGTTTTAATTTATTATTGTATCCTGATAATAAAGAAGTAACATGTTTTATAAAGTCAATTAAGTTCAAGTACTTTGTGAAATGGTCACTAGTACAGTCAATTTATTAGTTATTGTTTTCGGTATAACAATTTGTACTGCATGTTTTGTAGAGAGCGTTCAGTTCCAAAAATAGTAGCCTATTTGTAAAATGTTATACTGTGATTTTTAATGAGGAAGGGATAGCTTTAGAACTAGACTACTTGTGGCTCACATTATTATCATGATGTTATAGATGATGCAAACATATGGGTGTGAAGTAGTTTCCACCATGCTAGTAACCACATGCTGATTATAAAAATGGTCAGTGACCATTAACATAAAGACGGTACGGTAAGCTAAGTGGACGGTAACATAAGGGAGTAGTTGAAGTTATTAGAGACAGCTATTTATAATCTTATTTTAAAAAAATAATTATGTCCTATCTGTATCATGTACAACCTGTGTTATACATGCTGTATCTGAAATGAAAGGAAGTAAGGTACAGAAATCAATAAATTTCCACTCCATGTGGTCATTTAGATTTTTCAGAAAATGAATTAAATCATTTTCCGTAAAACCTCGAACGTTAAATGATGTGGAAGTTGCATACAGTGTCTACCATAGCCATATATTAGTGCAGTTTTGACTGCAAGGTGTATATATTTACTATCATAGGCGTTACATGTAGTTTTGAATCTATGTCGGAACTTGTTCCATTATCGAAAGTTGAAGATAATATTTTATCAGGAATAAAAAGTTAGTCTTCAAGTTATTGCGATTCATTTAGTGTTCTGAAATCAGTTATGGCGAATTCAAGTGCTGCCATAGAACGTTCAAAACGATTGTCGGGCTCAACAGTTCGAAATTCGGAGCCCCTATTGAAAGTGGTTAAAGCGGAGAGTTGTGTAATTGACTATGTAGTAGATGAAATAGGTGGTCCTAGTTCTAACATGATTGCGAGAAGGCGCAGTTTTGGTAGAGGTCGAGGTAGAGGAAGGATTCGTGGAGTTCATGGAAACAGAAGACTGTAATGGTAGAATGAGTGGAACATTTACAAATGAATCTTCATCTATTAGTAGTATTGACGAAGTGAACAATTTCAACAAGGATTATATGTAATCCATAACGGAAAGTGATGTGATTGTGAATACTTTCAAAAATGGTAGAAAAGCTACCGTTGGGTGTGCTGCATCGGACAAAGTTTCGTGAGTACAAGAAGAAAACAATTTGGAAGATTTCAGTCGGCTGGAAGAATCTGTTCGAAAACTAACTGTGGAGAACACAAGATGATGGGTTGACGAATGAGTACAAGTTTCAGGCCAATGAGAAATCACGGAAGGTGATTAGTAAAGAGGTTTTAATCAAGACTCTGAAATCACAAGTCATGAAACTCGATTGTAATAATGTTGAAGTAAAAGGAATGGTGCAGATTTTAGAAGTTCTGAATCAAAAACTTCTTAAAAAGATGAGATATATCGACGAGAGTCATGAAAATTATATGGAGAGGATGATGATGAAAGTTCCAACGAAATATTTGGGAATTGGACTGGAATTAGACCTGAGAATTCAAAAGTGGGAAATCGAGGAAACGTGTGAATTGGACCCACATTATGAGCGAAATGCTACAAACTGCATGAACAGAGCAGGCATTTTAATTAATAATGGCAAAAAACGGTCGGACGGGTTAATCATTGTACCAACACCAATGACCTCTCTCTGAAGTGCAAACAACAGATATGTCTCTACCATGAACAGCGAGGAAGGGATTATATGTTAATTAATTTTGAGCCGAACCTTCATGTCGTGGAATCGTAAACATATATTGGACGGAATATATGAGGGATGATGTTGTTGAAGAGCTATCAAAAGGTTTTACTTTAGAGGGGCGCTTGAGACAGTTGTTATCTGATTTTTGTAGTGGAAGGAAATGAGCTGCAAGAGACAGGTTCTTTGAAGCACTTGGCTATGGTTCTCTACTATTCCGATCCAATTTGAAGGAATCCGGTGCAACGGAACAAAGAGAGGCGGAAATTGCTGTCGCAAGAGAAAAATAATTAAATCCAGTAGGAACGGTGTGTTAGACGTGTCATGGTGGCGTACTGCGGATCTTTCAGATATTCAATTGCGGTAATGCAGCAGGTCTGTTGAACGTTACGTTGACTGACATGACTACGATGAATAAATGTTTAATCTGTTTAGAAACAAGATTGGTCCTGCAGCATTGCATGATTTTATTGGATTTATACTGGATGAAGAAGAATGAGATATTGTGTAAGGGACTGTAAGGATTATTCCTCGTGTAGATGCGTGGATTTGTAGCTGTGTCAAACTTTTTCTCGCGAAGAAATATCCTAGTGGAGGTCGTCAGAAATAATTCAAACAAATATTTTCGAAGTATGTAAAACTCGCCCCGGAACAATTAAATGCGGAAATAAGAAGGTATGTTGGAGAATGTGTTCCTGAAGAGTTGGAAGTATCGGAATTTGAGGAGAGAGGAAGAAAGTATGTTCGAAAAAATGAATCGTGATGCCACAATAATTGTTACCACGAAAAGTCCAAAGAAACATTTTATATCTGTACAATCAACCTGGTTTCGACAGGAAATTGGAACTCCGTGCGGAATTATCCATGACTGCTATATCGCAGAAATAGTATCTGACTACAAAATTATTGATAAACTTGGAAAGCCGTACAACGAAGGACCAGAAAGAAGTACTTTATTTGAAGATAAAGAAGGTAGTGAAGTGAATGGAACGAAGATTTGGAATGGCATAACATGTAATGTGAAGTAAAATAATGTATTCGACCATGTTACGTGGGTAATTATTTTCGTCATCCTTGTCAGGATCAGTAGGTAGAGATCTGAACAAATCCCTTTCCCTGTAAAAAATATTAATGTAAAACCGTTTCTCTGGCCATGGAAACTGTCTAGTAAACGAATCGATGCAGAAATTTGACCACAATACATGTACAGATGAACATATGGTACCAAAATCAATGATATCGTACCACTCTCCTGTTTCTAAATTATGTTCCACGAATCTTTTGTCTTCGCCATGTCTTGTGTAGTCAACCTCATCAGATGTAGCCCGTCGAAGGCAAATTCAGTTCAGAACTTTATCGACATTGTCCAGAGGATGAGTGAATTCTATTTATTGTACGAAAGCCAAATTCTTCATATCCATAGTCCGGTATTGGTTTGTATGGAATAGGATGAGGACCTTTTCTATATAGTAAACGGGACTACTTCCTTCACCACCCTTTTTAAGAACGAAGCTATTAATTTTCTTCTTTCTCGGATCGAACAGTGTGGTACAAAATATGGGTTTCCTTTTCCGGTAATGTGAGGGAAAGGGTTCGTAATTCACAATATTTCCAGAACTGTCATACTTTTGCAACGTTGGAAGATGTCCACCAACTATGTACCCTGACTTGATAAATTTGAGGTAAATCTCGAAGTATGTAAGCAACAGATCGTGGTTTCGGAAGTAGGTCTGAACGAGATCCGTAAAGACTGTAAGACTAGCACGTGACATGTTTTTCAATATTGGCGTAAGAATTTGTTTGGTAGATTCGTTACACATTCCAATTCTTTTTCTTGTTGCAAAAACCTGCTGTAACGAAACAGAAATACCGTCCCGTACAAAATACGGTGATAACTGTGTTTTACCTTTATCTGTAGTAGTCGTCCCTGTGTAATGAGGTACAGAAATCTGGATGAAACGTTGTGTCGTAAACGGGGCATGTGTTGAACTTCGACGTATATTATAAATTGCTGGTCCCATAATTTTTTCTGATTCATCCATTCGTGTTGCGATCCTTTTGAAAGTAGACCGATATGTCTGTCTGAAGAACGTATTGAAGTGCTCATAAGGTGATGCATCAATAATATTAAGACTTCCAATCCTAAAGCGGTCTTCCACCACGTGGTCTAGGGAACGCTTCAATTTGTGGATTCCAGTATTGCAATGTTTTTGAAAGGTTTCTATGAATTTCAATTTGATAATATTAATTCTTTTCTCTATGTCAACTATCGATTCCTGTGACCATCTGATGGAGTTATTGTCGTATAGAAAATCTTGTATTGATCCTGTGTAATTTGTGCAAATTCTTGTCAATGGAGAATCATCTTGGTAACCAGTGACTCTATCAATATATTCTGCCACGGAAGGAAAAACTATGTCCAAATAATCATGATCTTCTCCATCCCACATTCCTCGAATTGGATTACTTAGGAAGAAACCGTTCAGTTGTTGGGATTTCTCCCTTGTTCAGAAGTAAACATGGAAACTGGGTGCAACGAACTGGTCCTCTAGTAAAACAAGACGTGAATTACAAGCCCGTAACAATTCCACGCGCTGTGTCCGAAATTGTCTCCCGTTAGTAGGTTTGTCCATACATTTCATTGTTAAAAATAAACTTGACAGATATGCCATGCAACATGTTTTGGTTCCTTCAAAAGTACCGAGATGAAGTTTATGCAATGGTTTATACGTTAAACGTTGGAACACACCTGAAAGAAGTAGATCCGGATGTCTCTTCTCCAGCTTCTCCAGAAATGGCATCCATGGTGCGACATAAATGTCCTGCAGAATTTTTTGTGCTTCCCTTTGTAAACAATTCTTCTCTACTGTTGACGACCATGTCTTTGCTGATTTTAACAAAATGGTAACGGCATCCCTTCCAGTTTGTACATATTGTACCGTTCTGGGAGGCGAAAATGTAGGTATTGGACCTGTCTTGAAATCGGTTGAAGTTCCTAAGCATCTCACGCATGGACGTGTGGTGGTAAAGTTATGTAAAATTCCAGACATGCCTTTGATTTCTGGTATGTCACAGCAGTATGACACTTCTAAGAGGAAGAAATTCCATTTAAATTTGTTATTTGTACATACTGTAAAAACTTCCATATAATTTTCAAGAAACGAAGCAAGAACAGTTGTTATTGCGTCATGCAACTAAACCATTTTATCATCTCTACCTTGCATTGAGGAGGTCAGTGGGATTTGATTGCCAATCGCAATAATTTCATCACTGTCTGTGTCACTATTGCCGCCATAGTCCTCTGACTTTCTCTGAATTTGATAATTTTAAGCCAACAGGAAGGAATCCAACTAAAGTATAACTATGGTCTATCAGAAATCGTCCGAATTATACGGACATATTCAAAAATGTGACATGTATGGGATCAGCAACTAAGGATTGCAAATTCAAAGTTTTTTGCTGCTATAACGGTACATATCTGTAACATTCCAACGAAGGACTTTTCAGACGTGTCTCTACTTTGATGCCACTCAATTTAAAACTTGTCATTTGTCATTACATGTTTTCTTATGGGCATATACAAATCTGCAAAGAATTCAGAATGCAGAGAATGTGAGATATAATCACGGTCAACCTCGTTGGAACCAGGTCTAAATTTCACATCTGTAGCAATAACGACATTCATTTGTGTACGTAACACATTAATGACGTCCTTTTGTATAGGAAAGCTTTTCAATTTTCGTCTGACGCAGTGTTGTATGGTACCTCCATTTTTTGAAACCGTCATCGATTAAACTCCGATCCACTGTTCTGTCCACAATTTAGAGGAATTCATTCCAATCATTTATATGGTTACGAACAACATTTGCACTAAAAAACTCTGATCGAAGAGTCCAGATTAATTTACGTACAGTGTGAATTCCAATGATACGGTTACCAAATGATTCGCTTCAACTTTTACGTCAATGACCTGTTCCGGAAGCTCAAAGGGACGTTCATCATAAGGAAGTGCACAGTAGAGCTCATCGCTTTACACTCTTTCCACTTCAGCTCCTTCGTAATGGGCATCATATCTGTCCGTGTGCTGCTTATATCCGTTTCCAATTGTTGCATGTCACATAGTGTTCAATCTCTTCTTCTTATTTAATATCCATGGCGTGGAATGTCGTTTGTAATCATCCCAAACTTCTGTCAAGTATGGGCAATACGTTCTATGGCAGAGGAATGTTTTCGTTGCCATTATTGTGGAATGTTGCATCTAGAGTGATATGGGTCGATGTCACGTCCTTTGAATAATTAGAATATTGGTAGAATAATTTGTTAATATGGACCAACTTATTCACGAATATTTCTTACTTTTCACTGCCAGTGCCAGTAGTCGATTCTGCCACTGGAAGTAGTGAAAAGAAATATAATCATGTTTTAATTTAAAATATGTAAAACGTTTCCTCCATATGGAGACCTAAAAAGTGAAAAAAAATAAATAACTGATTTCCTGTTGTAAAAAATCAATTATTTAATTCTCTGCGAATTTGCAGGCTCCATATGGAGGGAAATGTTTTACATATTTTCTGTTGCTGGCAATTTGTAAGTAAAATGACAGCCTGTATTAAGTAAATACATGACATTACAAGAAAATGACAGTAACATATACATATTTTACCAGAACTGTTTACGGTAACAAACGTACATTTTACTTTAGCATACATGCAGATATAAACTTAGAAATGCGAGGTGAACAAAGTCAAATTTAATCAAGGAGCAATTGTCAGCCTAACGGTGGCTCTTCAACATATGCCATTCCCCAATCATCCATATTTTCTATTCATGGTCACCGCTATCGTCACTTTCATCGGTTTCTCCGTCGCTATGAACACAACTCGAAGGACTGCTTGAAAATTTCAATTTTTGAACAGATAACTGTTAACCTTTACTGCGAAAACAGCATCCATATGAGTATGAAATATCATCTTTCAAATTTCTACCGTCCGGAATAATATATATGATACCTCATTTTTCACGTTCCATTCCACCCCGCCCCTGAATTCTGAACGTAATCATCAAAAATAGACCGTGGGGGATTTGAATTTCATGCATTTTCAAACAACTTGCAATTCTGTCTTCTTCGTCCTGGCTGCAATG
>JAULBU010017811.1:0-42281 GCA_032358235.1 Odonthalia washingtoniensis | reverse complement strand
TTGCCTCTTTTTCATGCGTTACAATCTGCTTTAATGTGACCTAGTTTCTGACACCAATAGCACCTGCCGGTGAATTGCCCTGAGGGCCTCACTGTAGTTTTAGTTACTAATGCAGCAGCTGACGGTAATGTCGTTTTTCGTTGTAGTTCTAAAGGTACATTTGGATCCCCAATGTCTTCCCGTACCAGTTCTTGTAAACTGGAGACCATTTTTTGACAGATTTCGTCTTTGAAATTAAGGTTCAAAAGCCTTACTACAGGTTTGTACATTTCCAATAATCCCATTGTCATTATACCCCAACGATATGTATCAGGAATTGCGTAGGATGTATTTTCCAATTTTCCCGTTTTGCTCTGTAGCCTTCCTAGATATGATACCAAACTTTCAGTCGTAGCCATTTTTATATTGATGATTTGGAATTGGACCTCTCTTAACGTATGTTTATTCTTCGATAAAAATTGGTTAAACAGAGCCTTCCACAAACTTTCTACTTCACCGTCCTTGTCAATGGCTCCTAGCGCTCGTACGGTTTCGGACGAAAGGCACCTTACCAAATAGCTGTGTGCCAATAGTTGGTCTTTCGCATGCTTCATTTGGAGTTTTGTCTTTTCGTCGCCCGTTCCATTCTCTAATTTTGCAGCATAATCTGCTTCCGCGTTTTCGCTAATTAATTTCTATTTTTTGTGATACGGGAAGTAGATGTGTATTTCTTTTTCTACCATGGAGTTATAGAACTTCAATACCCACATGGTATAATAATTGCCGAGCTCATACATTTGTACACCTCTCAAGAAAGACCTGTCCTCGCTGTTGTCCGTAGATGACATTATAATTTATACCTTGTTCGTACGTAATTACCTAACCTTGTAGCCTTGTATAGAGCACCAGACTTTTAGTCAGTTGAGAAATTGAGAGAAAAAAGGAGCTTTAAGTTTTTATCTTATTATCGTTGTGTGTCTGCTCGTGGTTCTTATGAGCACACATGAGGAACCTCCTCTTATTTATGTAGTGTGTTAACAACGAGGCATGCTCGTCGCTTCGATGACACTGGCCAATTCACGCTTACACCACTGTCTTTCATTGTGAGACACTCTCGTCGCTTCGACGACACCGGTGTCCATCAGTGCTTACACACGACTACTAGTTACAGTACACGCAGGAGTAGTGTGTACACTTGTTACACTGATGACACGTAGATACTTCAACTGATTGGCTAATGGAAATGAGAAGAAAAATAAACCATCAGCATGAAATTTCGTACTGATCACTGGCCGGATGGAAAAAAATTTTAGGAAGGGTAAAAGTGTACGTACATCACCCTCAAATTCAGTAGACAAGCGTGTTATCAACTGTTCCAGTCGGGTTTCTATTTCCCCTCATGCCCATATCACGCCCTCGCTGCGCTCGGGGCACGATATGGGCACTCGGGTAAATATTACCCCCAGACCCAGTTGATAACACGCTTGTCTACTGAATTTGAGGGTGATGTACGTACACTCGGGTTTACACTCGGGTTTCTACACTCGGGTTTCTATTTCCCCCCGTGCCCATATTACGCCCTCGCTACACTCGGGGCACGATATGGGCACTCGGGTAAATATCACCCTCGGGCCCAGTTGATAACACGTTTGTCTACTGAATTTGAGGGTGATGTCGCATCTAACATAAAATTATATTTACACTACCGTATTGCTTACAGTACTTCGACGACGGTGCTCATTGTAATGCAAACCAAATTGGAACGGTTTTTTAATATTTTAAAAACTCATTGGAATGCAAACCAAATTGGAACATTTTTTTTAATATTTTATAAAATTAGCGATAAAATTATCATAATTGACCCTGTATTGATCATAGTAATCGGACGACGGCTATCTATTCGTCAGGATTTCAGAAAATAATGTAGATTATTTTAACTTACATTTTAAGTTAACATTTGTTAATTGAGTGGATTCTGTAATGATTACAATATATCACGACATTCACGCAAATTTGTGCTAGCAGGAAAAGGAATTGGGAATACTTCAATAGCCCTATTGATCCATGGTCGACCCTGCCATTATTGTCAATTACTACGCATTGCCAGCTGAGATGTCTACCTTCTCAACAGCTTCACACTTGAGTGGAACCCCCACTTGCTCTCAACCGTTTTCTCCACTTTCATCCCCACCACCACTTCAACAATCGTCCCCCAATCCATGCGAAGCAACAGACTCACCCTTCATTAACTTCAATGAAGTAGATGGTGCAATTGACTGTACCCTATCGTGTCCTGTGTGGTCAGCACCCAAAAAATAGAAGAAAAGCCAAACGTCGACGACATGCACTCCAGAGAAGCACAAGCTCTTCTTGGAGTTACCGTAATGAACAACACTAAACGTGCCAATCTGAACGCTCTGCGCGCCCTCGCATCATTCTGTGTTAAACGATTTATGCTTAAACCTTACCCGAGACTACATATTGCCGACACGGATGACGTCTTGGTCCGAACGCGTCTCTTCGTTTTTCCGGATGGGAGTGGTGGGTACATTCCAGATGGTCACATTGCGTTGACTTTAGACCAACTAAAACATATAGGTTTCTGCTTGATAGAATTTGTTGCGAACTACAAAAACAAGCGAACTGGTCAGGATATAACTCCATACACAATGAAAACGTACATTATTGGTTTACAGCGTGCATTTTTCATGGATTGGAGGTATGATTTGAAGCTCACATCAGGTCCTATTTTTAACTGCCCAAAAGACGGTCTCTTTTCCGTGGTGGACAACAAAGCGTGGGAGCAACAGCGTGTTGGAAAGCATGTTGTAAGCCATAATGTCCTTTCTCGCGATGATCTGTTGACGTTATACGCGTCTCCCAGCCTAAAAAAGTTCACCAAATTGGGATTTCAAACCAGACTCATCTTCACAATTGGAATTTTGACAGCAATCAGATCCTCCGAATTAGCCTATTTGACGGTCACCCAATTTAGGAAAATTTATATCCGCGACAAGTCTGTTTGGATTATAACTGGAGCAATTAGGAGCGCATGTGGAGCTTCTAAAATAGCACATGGTGGTTGGTCGTCGATTGGTGAAAAAATTCAGGAGATCGCTGTCTACGATAAAGATTATGGTAATGGCACGGTTAATTTTTTAAAGATATCGATGAATACATATCACTCCGATCATCATTAGAAGTTGGAACAGACAGATTTTTTCTTGCCATTAAGCACGATGCAATACGACAACGTGATTTTTTTAAACGTCAGCATGTAGAAAAGAACAGCTTTTTAAATGTGGTAAAGAACGCATGTACAGCAGAGGGTATTGAGGGATCGGGAACCAAGAATTGGGTAACCACTCATGGACTAAGGGGTACTTTAGCTACTCTACTGTTCGAACAAGGGCATTCGGATTCATCCGTTGCCCTCAGGACTGGTCACCGGGACCCAAAGTCGCTCAAGTGCTATCAGAACTTGAGGAGTGGAGAGGGTATTCAGCAGCAGCGTGATCTGTTAGGAACTGTCAAGAGTGAGCCTCCGTTGAAACGACTACGTTCCGGCATTGCAGATGAACATGCAGACCATAGCCCGTCCCATGTTGTGGCCCAGCAGCACACTCCGAGTGTCTATGTTGGCCCGGTGTCAGGTGGTACAGTGAATGTCACCGTGAATTTTATCGAACGAGGTGAAAAAGAGTAGTTCGGTACAGTGAATATTACTCAATTCGGCGTATTAATGAATATTGCACTGCCACCGGACAGCTTGGTAAAAGGTACTTTTACCACGATTTCCACTATTTTTTTAAATATTAATTTTTTTAAGAAATGAGTAATTTTGCATATGGTTTTCACAATTTATAAAATTTATAAATTGAGGGAGGATATAAATACCTTCCCTCCAATCAGGGATGATATCGATATCTTCCCTCAAATTCAGTAGACAATTTACATTACCTTGACAAACGACTGTATGAAAAAGGGGTCGGTTGCAGTGTATTGTAGTGTATTGTGCGAAATAAAGCCCAAAAGTATCTAAATTTCTATGTAAAGCGCAATGTGAGTTGTGTGAGAGGCACAAGAGTTAAATATGTACGCCGAAAGTCGTTTGAAACGATTTCTAAACGAGTCGTATAGGTAGCAAAAATACTAAGATCGCCGTTTTTTCTGTACCACAGGCACATTTTGCTGGTTACTTTTTTGCTCAAACGATTTTAGTGCTCTTTATTCTATTTGTATTAAACAATTTTACTATTACACTGGAAAAGAACTTCAATAAAAAATACTCAATGAACTTTACAGTAGTGTTGTTACGTATCGTAGAACTTGGCTGTCCCCTCCAATTTTGAGTACCTTCGAAACAATTATTTAATTCTCATGTTTCCTTAATTCAAAGTGATAGATTGTTTATTTATCTTATAACCAAATTCAAAGTTTTGAATTTGAGTTGATGAAATGACTCCAAAGAAGATCGTATTCATTTTCAAATAAAGGATCTGGACCACCGAACCACAACTCTACTTTACTATCATTGTTTACCTTTTTTCTTTGCTAAGATGTCGTATTTTAGTATCAGAATTATCACACCGTGTGAATAGAACCATCAATATTTTATACTTCCGTCTCTATAACAATATTTTTCTTTTCTCCACCTTCTCCCCCCACCATATTTTTATAATAATGTCTTAAACTTTTTTATAGATGCACTTCTATAGATGCACTTAAAAATTATTAAAATAATTTTCAACATTATAAAAAAAAAAGAAGATCTGAGCGCATTGGACTTATCTCATCTATTCTTTGCTCATTCTTATCTATCTTCTGCTTTTTTGACTCTCTACTAGTAAATTTATCATTATCATCAACATCGTCGTTATCGTGTTCAAGAGAAGAAGACGTCTTTTTGCGTAATGTCACTAGCCTGCAAAATAAACAATACTTAGATACATGTGAATGAAAAAATACTTAATTTAAAAAAAAGAATCCCTGGTTTGAAATGAGGGACCGGGGTTCTTTTTAAACCTATTTGAACCGACGAAACGACTCTTATCTCGAGCTGTGTCTAAAACGGCCGTTTAAAATTTTTAAAAATTGATTTTATTTTTTAAATTGAAAAAATTATTTGAAAAAATTATTATTTTTAAATTATTATTTTTAAATTATTTTAATAATATGTTCACACAGTTTAGTACTTATAAAAACTGATTCGTTTCATTTAAAAGGCAATGTCTAAAGACATGTTTACTCTTAACAGCAAACTTCGAGGCACTCTTCTCGCTTTTTCAGTATTACAAATATTGATCATTCTATCGAGAATGCTGTGGCCATCGACAGAAGAAGAATAGCGAATGAAAAGGCTGAAAAGGGTGTCAAAAATAGCAGTGCTGCTGTTTATGACAAAAAATGGGCTCAATTTTAGGCTTTCTGTCTCGACAAAAGCCTGCAGTATGGAAATGAAACTATTGACCCCGCAGGAAACGGAGAACCGTCTTCTCTGATAGTATCAAAGGTACTTGATTTTTTCATCTATAAAGTTGTTGAAAAAATTGTGACCCTGCCGAAGTCATTAATATCAAAAGCGCTCTTGCTAGCATTTACAAGAAAAGATTTGGTCGGGTCGGTAATTGGAATGTTGATGAAGGTGATAAGACAACAGGAAGTCCTGTAAATGCCGTAATGGTTCAAGAAAGCATTAAATCATATCAAAGAAAAAAACTGTTGGTTATAAAAGGGCACTTTCATTTAGGTATAGATATATGGAAATAATCTGGGAATACTGTAGTAAATTTGGGAATGGAAACTTATTTTCCGCATATTTTATGGCTGCGTCATCTCTTTGCTTTACGCTTTGGTTGCGAATAGATGAACTAATACAGCTAACTATTTTATCTGTTAATATGAATGGAATAAATGAAGAAGAGGTTCCATTTATTTTAGTACATTTAAATTATAGAAAATACGTACGTGATGGAATTGGTCAAGAATATGCTTTGTACTCAAATGGAAGAGAAAAAGTGTTCTCGTGCTTATACACATTTAAAGCATTGGATGAATATTTACCGTAAGATGTTAGTGAGAGATCAGTTGCTTTTAGATCCACTTTTATCTCGTGCGAATGATACTATAACTTCTATACAATTTGGGGAGAAATTATTGCATAGCAACTTTATGGGATCGGTAAATACTGTTGTGTCAAATTGTGACATAATTCCATTCCTAAAAACGCTGCTGGTGAAGATTTGGGGAAATTTACAGCCCATTCTTTCGAAGTGGTGGTGCTCAACATAGGTTTGTTACAGGAAAAGAAAGATGGCCACTTGATGTGGTAAAGTGGTGGGGTGGATGGGGTTAAAGTGATGATATGCATACCATAATAGGCTATTTGCTGGAAGAAACATCCCGCTATGAGAAAAACTTTACTCATTTTCTGTATACTGGGGCATCGGATGCACGTCTATTTAATTCTAATGTTCGTACAGTTGATGATATAGACATAGAATTTAATTTACTTCAATCATTTGTCACTTTGCGTCTTTCGCAATTCGCAAAAAGTACTGCTGCGAATCGTTTATTAATGTCTAGTGAGCTCAAGGCTGTTGCAAATAAAATTGAGCAAAAAATATCAGAAGGTTTGGTTGGACTACGTGCAGTGGTTAGGAAAATTGTGACTTCTGAAATTAATGCAGATATTTCTAAGGCTAATACGGAGGATAATGGAAGTATTGTAAATTGTGTGGTTCAAATTCAAACGGAGGAAGAACAACCTGAAGATTGTGACATATTTTTTAATATACACATCTCTCCCTGTAGAAATTGGACTGATGTCATCCTTCAATAGACTAAGGGGATGGTTGAGAAAAATCTCATAGTTACACCAAAAGATTGGCATATAGCTGCACGGAAAAAGTCTAGAACAATCATCTCAACGTATTCCGATCGCAAACTAATAGCGAACGAGTATGAGCGTTTGGGAGAGTTAAATTTCGTGCGCATGTATGATCCAGATAATTTAAGTCTAACGGATTTGAAGAAAAGAATTAGAGAAAATACAATTTAAAAAAGTTAACCGTTTATTGATATTGATAAATTTAGAGCTCGTAACCTAGTTACCCAGCCTGAAAAGATGTAGGTATGCATGCGCCTGTTGTATAACTTGTACGTTTGTTCGTCGTCGTCGTGGTTAAAACATAAAGTGGAGGTAGATGGTATGCGTCGTGGTACAGCCTATGTTGTTTTGGAGGGTGTTCTAAACATGAATTGGAAGTGAGTACTTTGCGTCACGGTGTCGTCCTTGTTGTTGTGGTAGTGGGTGTTATCATAATCGGAAGTTGGTACTGTGGTTTGTAGTCTAGCCCTTAATATTTTGGAAAGTTTTATAAACTTTAAGTGAAAATTAAACTTTGCATCGTTGTGCAGCATTTCTTGTGGAGGGTATTCTAAACATTAATTGAAATTGGGTACTGTGGGTCTTGGTGCAGGCCTTGTTACTTTAGAGAGTGATGTGAACATGAATTTGAAGTGGTTACTTTGAGTCGCAGTATCGCCATGGTTATTTGGGAAGGCTTTGTAAACATGCAGTGGAAGTGGGTACTGTTCTTCATACTGTAGCCCTTGTTATTTTTGGCGGTGCTATACACATGCACTGGAAGTAATATTTTGTCTTGTCGTGCAGCCCTTGTGGTTGTATGGGAAGTTCTAAACATGAAGAGGGAAGTTAGAATTGTGTATCGTGGTATAGTCCTAGTTGTTTAGGAGCATCGTGTAAAAATGAAGTGGCAGTGTGTACTTTTCGTCTTGGTGCAGGCCTTGTTTTTGTAGAGGGTATTTAAATATGAAGTAGAAGTGATAATGTGCGTCGAGGTGTAGCCCGTATCTGTGTGGAAAGTATTCGAAACATTAAGTAGAGTGGAAGTGGGTATTGTAGATAGCGGGGCATGTCCTGTTGTTTTGGAGGGTGTTGTGAAGATGAAGGGGAAGTGAGTATTTACAGTCGTGGTGCAGCACTTGTTCGTAGTGGAGGGAGTTGGAGGGTGTTTTAAAAATTAATTTGGTACTGTCCGTGATGATGGGTGGTAGTTCGCATTACATGAAGAGGTGTTTAATTGGTTGCGGGGATGGGTGATGAATGGAATGGGGAGGTAGTGAATGGGGAGGTTTTAATGGTGGGTCTTTTTATTGGAGCGGTGGAAAGGTGCCCATGTAGTTGGGAGATGGGTAGAGAAGGGAATGTCAAGGTGTTTGTGACGGTGGATGGAAGCTTGGAAGCGGTGGAGAGGTGTCAGGTTGGTTACGGTGATGGGTGGGAAGGGAATCGGGATGTGTTTGTTCTGATGGATGTGAGCGGTAGAGACGTGTTCGTGAAGTGCAATTGGACGCGAATACACGTGTATGAATATTCAGATCTAATGATACTAAGAGCATCTCTAGTTAGGCGTTGAGTTTGCTTTGTTGATTTTCAAACTCAACGCCTGGCACTGGTTAATAAAGTAGTTTTTAACAGATGTTTTAATTGCAAAGAATACAGTAAGGCGCTGAGTTTTCCGTTGAGTCTTCTGGAAAAACCAACGTCAAACTCAACGTAATTTTTCCATACCCCATGGAAAAATAACTGAAAATCGCCGTGAAAAAGTTCGACCAATGAAATAAAATCGATTGTGTCGTGTAGAACTATGAATCATAGCATGTTGACAAAAACAGGGAAAAAGCTGTGACACAAGTAAACAGAAAGAGCAGTAATTTACAGTTAGACCGTAAATTAGAGTAATGAAACATGGCAGGAATAAGTTACAGATAGAAATTTTGTAAGTGCAGGGCAAACGGAACTGGTATGTAAACTCATACTGCGAGTGATCCAATTTTTTTGTCTCTCTCCCACCGTCATGAACTTTTTTTTCGTATGGCGAGGTTCGAATGTATCATACGAAACTGACCGAATTATATCATATATCTGCGCATGCAAAACACAGCGCCTATCATCGACATTTAGAAATAGTGTGTTGTACGACACGTTTTCTTCATTGATACTAATGGAACGGGAGAAATATATTTATGTTGTTGAAAGCATGGAGAGTGAAGACGTCTACCAGCAAGTTAGGCGTAGAATAAGTTTTCAAACAACATAGGAAGTGATACACGTAAAAAAAAGAACTGTGTGAAGACAACGAGTAATGTGTATGATTCACAAACAGAAATCAGTGCAAAAAGTAAGTTGACTGTATATGAATTTATGAGCATTATGAAAATGAAAGAACAACGAAGCTGAAAGAAAATGATGGAAAAGAGGTTGACCATCGTAATGACGATGAAACAGTTTCAGATAAGGGAAACAACGTAAAGAATGACATAAGTAGCAGACAGCAGAAAGACAGTGAAAAAGACATGAATCAATGTCATAGCGAAGCAGAACATATAGGGGGCTTACGCAGGGATAGACAAATTGGGAAAAAGACAATACGGTAAGGAGGGTATGTAAGGAAAGTGAAGAAAAAAGTGCAGAAGAACATCAGATAACAAAAAAATTGAGAATAGAAAAGAAAAAGACAAATGTAATACAAATTGAAAAATAATCAAGCATATGTGTAAATGATGAAACAGACTTCCAATTTAAAAGGAGTGCACCATTGCGTAGAAATGGTACCACAAAGGTAAAAAAAAATAAATGCACAGAATATGATAGTGGTAATGAGATAAAATGTACTGGTCATGCAATAGACAGGATACACAAAGAACGTGAGAAACGTTACGAAAACAGTGAATGTATAGGCGAAAATTATGAAAATGTACCAAGAATGGATTATAATCAGCAAAGAGCAAACAATGCCAAGGTGAAAGATAATAAGGGAAGGGTATTTGATGTTGACTGTGAAGAAGAAGAACCACCTTGCGTGTCACGTATGGAGCGACCTATACAAAATGAAAAAAGAGTATATGATGTTGACGAAGAACCAAAACCTGATAGTGGGGGAGGGTATCAAATTTCTAAGAATGGTAGAAGTCCCTGGGATGGTCCCATGGACTTATTGCACCGGTTGTTAAATACATCACGGGATAATAACATGGAAAAATCAGAAAGTGTGAATTGTAACACAAATTATAACAATACAGAAGGAGGTGTATATAAAAAGAAGGTTGTGTGAAGAGAGGAGAAACAGAGAAGACAAATGTGATAAGTGGTTACGGCCATGTAAAGAGATGCAATGATAATGTGGAAAATGTAATCGACAGTAGGCAAAGGTCAAAAAACTATAATAATGACAACGACGTTATCGGTGCAGGAGAAAACGATCTGCATGACGAGGACAATGAAGATATAGACGATGGGATTGGAAAGTATGGACAGTTTACCCATAGAATACCTGATAAAAATGAGCTGAAAAACAGTAATAAACTGATGGGAGTTTTGAAGAGGACGACCGAAAGGGTCGAAAAGCAAGAAGAAAATAGAACCTATCATAGAAAAAAGAAGTGGTCCTCAATGGAGTTGTGAAGAAGTGTTGATACTAGCTAAAGCATGGGTATCACAAACTCAGAAACTAGTACAGATAGAAGAATTGATATGGACAGGAATTGAACAAAATTATAGGGAACAACATGGACTGAAACGCAGCAAAGAATCTATGCAAAGCAAATGGCCAACAGTTAGTAAATATTGACAACTGTGGAATTCATGCTATCGAATGGTACGAAACAGGAATAAAACGGGAAATGAACAACAAAAGGTATAATACAAATTGGCGCTTGCGGTATACCAAAGTCGAAGAAGGCGGGAAAAGGACAGTAATCCTGGAATTGGTATTACATTTAATATATTGAAACTGCAGAATTTTTGGCATCAATTCCTAAATTTGGAGAGGTTGACTGTTACGGTGGTGTTAAAATTGATAGGGACAGGAAGTATATACCGTTTGTGGGATCTTCTAATAAGGTAATTATTCCGATGCGACAACTGTAGCAGCCCGAAGTGCTCACAATAATAATTTAGTAATCGACGAAGATATTTACGAAAAAAAGGGGAACCCACATAAGTGGAGAAAAATATGAAGTAAAAAGCCCGTCACCGCTTCTGCAATCGGCTGGGAGAAATTATAGAGATATATGCGCTGACAATGAAAAGGGGGAAGCAGTGACGAACCAAAGCAGACCGATTGGGATAAAACTAATGAAGCGGAAAGAAATTGAGAGCCATTCGAAAAGCAGAAAACAAAATGCTATGGAATTGATAAAACATGCAATGGATGAAACCAATAGAATAATGAAACAAGGAAGTAGAGAACAGAAGCGTACGGGGAAAGTTGAAAGACTATATCAGTCTGAAGTTATATGCGAAAGGATTATCAGAGTATGATGGAATTGTTAAAAAAATTTGAGATATAAATGGAGGAACTAGTTCTGACGAAGAGTAGTATATAAACGATAAATAATAAGGACGAAGTACATGGTGATAAAATAGCGAATGACCATAGTATGTTGTAAACATGGCAAGAAGGAGAAGGTAATAACAGTATATATAACGAAGAAGAACAAATATAAGGAGAAGCAATATAAATGATAGTCAATATTATTGATTGAAAAAATAATATTACATAACAATGTCAGCATCTGACATTGTATTGGATAATTGAACAGTTAAAATGGAAACATCAACGTTATAATAGAACCGTAATAATTTGATTACTGAAAAATGTCATGTATAAACAAGTAATATATGGAATTAAGTTTCTTTGATTTTATTAGATATCGTAGTATAACATAATCAATATGGGAAGAAATAGATATATAATTTAAGTAATGGATAGTAATAAATTGATAACAGAATTGTACTGACATGATCGATCTGTATAATGTAACGTAAATAGCTATAAATGTAAACTATATAGTTTTGTAATTATGTTACATTATGTGTGTGAAGGTTTAAATGTAAATAAGAAAAGGAAGACGTCGTGAACATGTCGACGAAGAACAAAAGATGTTATGTTGAAAGATAGAAAGTAGAAACTGAATTTAGAAAATATAATGAAATGTTTAAGAATTAGGGATATATGATAAATTAAATATAGAATTTGGTTCTGAACAGTACATACTGATGTAACAATCCCAGTGAAGTATAGTAAATTGTAACTGAGTATACGATATCAACAAATAACAGAGTTGTACTAACAGTTTTTTTAGAAGTACCCTCTTACCGTAAGTCAACGGTAATACAACCACAACGAAAGATACATCACATAATCAAGAAACACAACATAACAGCTGAAGCATTGATAGATCTAGTCATCCTCAATGCTCATCAGACTATGTTAGTAATATGCAAAAAACTACATATAAGCAAAAATTAACGGATAGTTACGACAACGACAATAATATGTTCAAGACTATCTCTGCTAAACAAACAGAAAATTGTGGTCTACGTGTCTATTTGGAAGAAGATGTGAGAAAAGGGACGCCAATATACTGGAGACAAGTTGAACAAAATGGAAAGAGACAGGCGTGAAGAAGATTACAAGACGATTGGAGAAAGAGCTGACTACATGGTGGAGTTGAAAAAAGATAACTTTTATGTGTATGGAGTAGGGAAAACTGCAAACGATTGTAAGTATGTGAATCATAGTTGCAGTCCGAATTGCAAGCTGGTCACTGTATCTTACACAGTGAAAGCGTTACCCATTTCCACATCAGCTTTCCTATATTCACTCAACAGTATAAAAAAGGAACGGAATTGACATTTGACTATAAGTGGAACGTTACTGAAGATTAGACATTAACTATTTGTGAATGTGAATCAACAAATTGCTGAGGTATCATAGAAAGTGTTATAAATGGGAAATAAAGCAGACAGTGAGTACATTATGTTAAAAAACAAGGCGCATGATGAAAGAAGACAATTTATGAAAAGATGATATTATATGGAATATATTTTGAAGAAGATGTTTAAGTGTATGAAATAACAGAAGATTATAATAAACAAATGGAATGATTTATGGAATGCAAGTTACAAATAATTATGATATGTCGTATATAAATGTAGACACTACAATATTTATTCTTTCAATTGATAGTACAGAAATGTAATAAACCATTGTTGTGTTGAATGGAAAGGTAAGTGACTATGGTAAGTAAGAACAGGAAACATAATAGCAAAGAAAGTAATTGCAAATATATCTTACTACATTGTACATGATGAGATTTGTAGCGAGGGGTTTAAACAAAAGTAATAGTAAATATACAATATGCTGTTAGTAGTTAAAGGTGTTTGTAGTAATAATTTCATAGTGATATGATATGCAATAAAGCATACCAGTAAAGAAATAAGTACATACAACAAAAAGGGTTAGTAAGATGGACGAATGTTGAGTACATATTATCATTTACACATATATGAGGAAAAGGAAGACATAGTAACCTGTTTTAGCTTTGAAAGCATATGCGGATGATTTGAAACGATGGAGATACTATTGGAAATATGAAGAACATGTTATCATAATCACCCAACAGTTAAATCGAACATTCAAAAAAAGGTATTGTTTTCATTACTCAATTCCCCTGGACAGAACACATCGCATATTATTACACATAACTATGTTCGGCCTAGCGATTGTATAATGCAAATGTTTGCTAGGTATGTTATGAAAATTTTACATGATAAGCATCTTTGCAGGTTGCAGTGGTTTATTTATTACTGTATCTTTATGAACAATATTTACTTCATAATCGTTACGTATAGATATTGATGTAATAAAAAGAAACATATGTATGATTTGCAGCGTGTTGTATACAAGACGTTGAGTATAACCTGTCGTGATTGATAGATGTAGTAACAGATACCTTCCAATTTAAAGGAGGCTTTGTAATATTATTAATTTCAAACATATTTGGAAATAGGGACCCTTGACATTTTTTTTAATTTTCGAACATAAAAATGCAAAAAAAATTATATTAATTTAAAAAGTTGTGCGATTTTTTGCTTTTTCGTTATTGATTGTAATTCTTAGTTTATATTTATAAGTCATGAAGATGGTACCGTTTACAAGATCACCTGTCATAGTTTTAAAAATTGCACATACAATCTTTATTATCATCAAAACATATTGCATAACAACAAAACTTCAGCTATCAGCTAGAATAATATATGTATTCACATGGGAGATCATTCATGTCTAGTCATAGTAATAAATTTTAAAACGTACTTAGTAGAGGTTTATGTTCTTGTAATTTTCACTATACGTACAATATTTTCATAATAATTCATCTGTTTTACCATGGTTCATATAATTGTGACATACAAACTTTTAATAAATATTGAACTGGTGCGTATTTCGCCCCCTACATATCACCATTCCCGATTTGTGTATCACAATGTACAACATGCACTATAATATATTTGTTCGTGGCCGAGTTCAATACAATCATTTGTTATATTTCTGCTTGTTCCGTGTTGTGATGCTTTTACATCAGAGATTAAAACCCACTCAAGATATGTTAAGTGACAAGTTTGGTTTTACAATATAATAACTGAAACCTGTCAACATACACAACTACAAATTACAAAGGGTCTCGAACATGACATTTTTTCCCTAACCTTATTTTCATTTCATTTGCATATAGTTCGTCAATAACAGAAAGATTTAACAAAAACAATTGATGGAACATTACATCTTGTCATTTATCTTTTCGTTTCGTGTCGGTTTCAAATTCATTGTCATGTTTCAATAGGATATCTCTGTAATTATCTGCTTACTTAGAATAATATTATTTTGCGAAAGTGTTATACTATTTATATGATTCTTTCAAATATACAATGCTACATGACATACTTACATGTAGCAGTGCGTATAACTACCATTTCCTTCCAACTGAAGAACATAAATTTCCTATTACAGTTGATGACCACTTCTGATTCATATAGTCCAACTGCTTTTATATTATCTGCACCCATTTCCGTTATTAAAGTATATATACTACGCCTTTCAAGATACATTAGTTTGTAATAAATGCCTCATTGCTGTTTACTGTTACATGCAAGCTTATAGCTATGTCGAAAAATGCAATGTACGGAACCAAACGTGTCCGTTTATTCCATATTTTAATAAATATCCAAATTTCATATACCTTCACAAGCAGTTGTCCTCGGATTACTATCCATAACATTATTAATGGTACAATCTACATTACCACACATAATCTTTTTATTTTACATTGTACATATTGAGATAACTTTAAAAATTTTATGACCATTCCATACTTTTTTATACTTGTTATATAGGAAACTACGTACTTTTATTTGATTATACCTTTTAACCATCCATTGATATATTTATTATGAGCTACAAGATTACTTTGCAGACGAAAATGTTCGTCATGGTCAGTGAAATACATATCTCTCAACATAATGCGCTCCGCCTCCACATCCATGTCTTTAGAAACTTCCCTTTACAGTCGAAAATTATTACTACGTTTCTCAACACCTGATTGCATCATACGTTCATGTTCCGTTTCCATTATAGTAATCATGTCATCGCAAGTAATATTTTCTATCTCCCATCTTTTACCTGCTTTGCACGAGTTACAATATTATGAAGCGCCACACACGTATTTGAAATACGTATGGTTTCATGCAATTACCATCTGTGATTTTCTCTTCGAAGAACTTCAAATCTACTCTGTAAAATACCAAACATTCTTTCAATATCTTTCCTGACTGATTCCTGTCTAAAAGAGTATTTTTTTTCATATTAACAGGTTGAGTTGGCCTTTGGAAGCGCGAAAATATGCCATCTAGGATATATGCCGCCACCTAGGAAGTACAGTAAGTTATGTGCATCACCGTTCAGCCCAATTGGATAACCATCTGATACTGACATGGATATTTTCTCTAACATTATACCCTTGAATAATGGTGATCGTGCAAGTACATTCAGATCGTTATTCGTACCTGGTCTACCTGCGAACCATGACCAGCAATACAAGTCATGGTCACACTATCCTTCCTATTGTATGGTAGCCATTTTCGAAACAAGACTATTTTGGTATTGTCCTTTGCTTGTACCTGGACAATTCTTCCATGAGTAATGCATACAGTTGACAGCACCGACACACCCAGGAAACTCTATTTTGTTATATTTCGATTCCATTTCTATTACTTCTTCGACTGTTGGAAATCTATTAAAAAAACGTGATCCATACATTTCTACCACGTCTTGATAGAATTGTCTAAAATATATACGGACTGAAACTTCTGAAAGTTATGCGCATTCGTCAATACTATCAATACTGTTTCCAAAACTTAAGTTGTGGAAACAGTATTGATAGTATAATCTCAGACTTGACAATGTCTTCATGTCAGTGGGAATTCCTTTGTGACCTAGTCCGTTTTGTCGCTGATTCCAGAAGTCGACTCGGTGTTGAAGAAGATCCTTTTCAATTTGATGATACATTATTCTCGGAATTGAGGACCTTCTCCTAAATATAGTGTCTGCAAGAGGTTTGTGCGTTTTGCTTTATAAATGTAGAGGGCTTGTCGTTTAGTTGAGCTCTTTTTTTGTGAGTAGATAGAGAGAATATCTTTGTTTCGAATAATTTGATATTTGCTGATATTTGTTTGTGTTGCTTCTAATGGAAAGATTCCCTTTGTTGCGTAGAATTTAATATTTGGTGCTTTGAGTTTGATGGTTGTAAGGGAGGTAGTTCTTTCGTGTGAGTAGATAGAAAGAATCCTTTCGTTGCGCATAAGTTGATATATGTAGATGGCTTGTCATGGAGCTGAGTGTTTTTCGTGAGTAGATAGGGAGAATCTCTTCGTTGCGAATAGTTTAATATTTGAGTGCAGTTTATTGATATTTGTTTGTGTTCCGTCCCATCGAGAGATTCCCTTTGTTGTGTAGAATTTGATATTTGGTGCTTTAAGTTTGGTAGTTGTTGGTGTTGTTTTCCATAGCCTGATAGATGAGTTCTTATATTTGTGCTGAATGGGAGCCTTAAATTAATTCCAGAGATTTTTGAACTTTTTTGAGAAAAATTCAAAAAAGTTCTAAACCTTTGTCTATATAAGACCCCCCCCCCAGCCACTTTCTTGTCACATTTGGACCGGCCAAGTCAGCCCAAATTCGACTATTATTTTCTTTTTCTTCTATCTTCAACGCCTTCAACTCTTTTTCAATACTTTCTTCTCCCACTTCCTTCCCCATTATCACCGCTCAGCTATATCAATATTTCAACGGGTTTTCTTTTTCTTTTTCTTTGCTTTTTGACCCATAAGGAGGTGATGGAGGATAAGGATCACTCCACGGACTGGCAAAAGGCATGCGACGATGAATTAAATGCGATGAAACATCTCAATGTTTACAAACTGGTCGACACACCAGCAATAGAATACCTATCGAGACTCGCTGGATTTTTAAGGTTAAAGAAGATGAGTCTGGAAAGTTGGTAAAATATAAAGCCCGATGGGTTGTGAAAGGGTACATGCAGACGTACGGAGTGGATTACGACAGTACTCATGCATCGATTTCGAGACTTTCTACATTACGCGTTTCATTATCACTTGTGGTGAAGTTGAAGCTAATAATCCATCAAATGGATGTGACTACAGCATTTCTAAATGAGATTTTTGATGATATAGTGTATGTACTTCCACCACCTGGATATGAAAACCTGGTTCCATCTGGACGGTCAATCAGGATATTAAAAGCGCTTTATGGTCTGAAGCAATCGTCGCGGAAGTGGGATCAGACGCTGGATAATTTCTTGATTGAACAATGCAAAATGAAACCTACTGAGGCATATCCTTGTCACTACGACGGTATAAAGAAACCAGGTTTGAGCTGGCAATTTTGATCTACGTTTGATGACATTCTGGTCATGGGAGTAGACGAATGGATGCTGAATAAAGCAAAGAATGTATTGAACAAGCAGTTCAAAATGAACGATATGGGACAGGTAAAGTGGATTCTAGGGATGAACCTCACTACCACATAAGAAGGAATATGTATAACCCAGAGTTCGTATATCGACAAAATACTCGAACGATTTAACATGGTCGATTGTAAATTAAAATTGGTGCCACTATCACCAGTCAAGGATTTTAAAAGAATGGATTTTCCAACCGACGACGATTTCAAGGCGGAATGCCCATACAGGGAACTGGTAGGATGTCTCCTGTATTTAAGTGTCTGTACAAGACCATACATCTCGTTGTCAATAACGGAAATATCACAGTTTGTATTAGACGTCATTGAAAGATATATTGGGTTACTTAAAGTCATCGAAAGATGTAGGGATTTTCTATAAATTTGGTGAACAATCTGACGAACTACATGCGTATGTAGACTCGTCATGTGCTGATGATCTACGAACAAGGCGTTCGACAACTGGTATTTTAGTATATGTAGGTAGCCACTTGATAGATTGGACGCCAAAGAAGAAGTCAATCGTCACGCATAGTACTGTCGAGTCGGAGTATGTGGCGGCTGATTTTGTTATGAGGATGATTATCTGGTTTCGCATCATGTTGGTAAGTTTGGATAATACACAGATACATCCAACCACGTTATTTGAAGAAAACGCAGCCTATTTAGTATTAGCAAAAGTGGAATGTAAATTCTTAACAACTAAACAAATAGGCTTACGTTTCTCTATTTACGGGAGAAAGTAGCAAGTAATGAGGTAAGGATGTCATACATTCCAACGGAAGATCAACTAGCAGATCTGCTCACTAAACCATTAGCGACGAAGCGCTTTCATTTTCTATCTGAACAGGCGGTTAGTGACTCGACAGGGTTGAATAAATAAAGTTATGCTGGTGCACGACACCGACAACGTGATAAATCAATAGTATCTATTATTAACGATTACTTTAATGGTTAATGACCCTGTGTTGCAGTAATGACGATATCCCACATGGTAATGTTGGGCAAAGGTATCACCTTATAAAATGCAGTTATGATGGTAATATTACCTCGTTAATAGAGTTTGGTTGTGATATCGCCCTGTGGTAATGTGATTAAGAGGCGTAATATTATGGAAATGTTATAGGGGCCCTTTGCGATAGTTTTGTATATTATCGCATAGTGTGGTGAGCGTAGTGACGCGGTGAAGGTGTCATATTAACGCGATAGTTATTGATGTGATAGTTTGGTGTAGTATCACATAGTGGGTCAGAGTATGGAGACTCAGGGAAGGTTTGTCCCTTTGCGTGCATAGTGTGGTAAATGTAGTGACGCGATGAAGGCGTCGCATTGTAGAAACACTGCGGGATCTTTTTATCCCTTTTGTGTTTAGGACCACGGCATCACCTTTACTAGAACTACTAGCTAAAATGAAGAGAATCGCCAGAGCTATCAATTTCTTAACGTTCGTCTTTTTGGGTCTTACTGGGGCTTGGTAAAACAATCAGCAGATTTTCCATGGAACTCGATGGTAGGATTGCGTATTCGAATGATGGTGATGCATACTCGCATAGTGCTCGATGAGGCAGTATCGCGGCGTATTCAATTGATCGTAACGCACACTGGTGATTGCGCTTGTCTGTGAATTTTCAGGTTTGAGGTTTTTTTTTTTTTGATGGTTATTTCGTTTGTTTTGATTTCCTTTTTTTATCGAATCGACGAGGTGGGGAGTTGAATTGTCTATGTGTCATCAGTTTGACAAAGTATACACACTACCAGTGCATCTACTGTAACTAATAGTCGTGTGTAAGCACTGATGGACATCGGTGTGGTCGAAGCGACGAGAGTGTCTTACAATGAAAGACACTGTTTTTCATTGGCAGTGGTGTAAGCGCGAATTGGCCGGCGTCGTCGATGTGACGAACGTGCCTCGCTACGAACACATCACATAAATAAGAGGTAGTTCCTTGTGTGTGATCATAAGAACCACAAGCGAGCAGACACCCAACGATAATAAGATAAAAACTTAAGAAGTTCCTTTTTTCTCTCAATTTCTCAACTATAATAACAATAATAATAACAATAATAACAACAATAATAATTACAGTAACAATAATAAGAAAATAAGAACAGTAATAATAAAGAACAAATAAATAATAAATAATAATAATCAATAAAAACAATCAAGAACAATCAAGAACAATAATAACAACAATAATAACAACAATTAGAACAATGTATTGGATTTTAATAAGAAACAATAAATATCAATAAGAACAAACAATAATCAAACAATAATAAAGAACAAGTAATACAAGTATCAAACAATAATGAGAATAAGTATCAAATAAGAAGAAGTAAGACAAGCATTAGAATACAAGTATTAGAAACAAATAAGAACCAGTAATTAATAATACAAACAATAATGATACAAACAATACAAATTATATAAGAACAAGTAATAATAGTAAGAACAATAATAATCAATGATAATCAATCAATAACAACTCAATAACAACAAACAATAATCAAACAATCAAACAATAATAAGACAATAATACAATCTCAATAACGACAAACAATAAAACAATAAGAAAACAATAAGAAAACAATAAGAAAATAATAAGAAAATCAATATTAAGACAATACAATAACAAAATATTAGAACAGGCAGTGATAATAATCAATAATAAGAACAAGAAAATAATAAGAACAAGTAGTGATAATCAAACAATCAGAAAAAATACCGAGTACGTGTAAAAGGATAAGTACAGTAGGTACAAATTTACACTCTCTCCTATTGGTTGGACGCTGTGTGTGTCAAGATACGTTGCGGTATGAAAAAAAGACATGCAAAAAGTGTAGTCACAGAGAAAATGAAAGGAAAGTGGGGACAAACAACAGTCACAGAGAAAATAAAAGGAAAGCGAGAACAAACAAGAAACAAACAAACAACGAACGCGAAAAGGAAAAGGAAAACAACAAGGAGAAGCAGAATGAAAATGACGACGAAGGACAAGAACATTGGTAGAGAATCAAAGGGGGTGAAAAAAACCTTTGCGAGTGCGGCGAACAGTGCTGCTGGTTGAAATTCTGAGGAGATCTCGGCGGCAGTTAGTAACTGTAAGAAGCCAGCGGTTGATGAAGTTGATGGGAAGGAAGGCCGAGAATTCTCAATTGAAATGGTGGTTATTGGAAATGATAAAAATGGTCGGAGTGGGGCGACACCTTTACCTGGACTATTGTACGGGTCAGGAGAAAAATATGGTGGTAACAACTCGTTCCATAGAATACAATCTGGAAGTCTAAGAATTTTTCCTGTTGATAGAACCGATGTAGGTGGGCAGATAGCCTCTGGCAAATATCAGAGGTTGAATGCGAAGGGTGCGATAGAAAAGGCACATGAGACACCCTTGTAAAGTTGAACAAAAATCCGGGACAAGTGGAAAGAGTTGGTCGTCCCGGTTCTCGTGATGCATGTGAGGATTTAAATCAATGGCAGCGAGAGAAGTACAGAGGTAATTGCTCAATCTAAGGATGGTGGGTGTGTTGCATCATCGCTTCTGAACGCAATTTTCTTGCTGGATGGAAAGAATGCAGCGAAGGCGGTGACAGAGAAGATAGGGCGTGGTGTTGATCTTAGTTTTGAGAAGGCGTCGGATGCACTGCAGAGATAAGGTGGTCGTGTAGAGTTGCGCAAGGTGAACATTGATGTGGATGATTATTGTGAGTGGTTAGGTTCGAGAAAGGCAAGGGTGTTTTTAGTTCGCTTGGTTCAGTCACAAGTTGTGGATTACTGTGCCTTGTTTGTGGATCGCGGGAAGTGATAGTGGATAGGCTTGAGAGTTATCAGTTGGAGTTGAATGCATGGGCACTGCGTTTGTACGGGGGTTCGTCGGCGTCGAAGCTAAAGGTGGAAGAAATTCGTGAGGTTGTTTGGCAGGCGGTTTGTTCAAAGAAGAAGAAGAGGAAGCGCATTAAAGTGGTCGATTTGTTGCGATAAAGTAGTGTTTTGTTTGTAAAATCCATTGTTCTGGCTGAATTTTGAGAGTATCAAATACTGCGCCACGTAGTTTGTCCTGAGATTATTAATTATTGTCCTTATTCAATTCACGTTGTTCTCGATTTTTTCAACTCTTTCATCCTAAATGCACCTGGATTATATGTCTCGTTAAATGAGCTTTATCCGAGTTTTAAAAATTCAACAGCGATAAGCTTACGATCATGAAGCTTGTATTTCAGTGATTCAGTACGAGTACCTAGAGGCCACTGTTTGAGCGGAACCATCAAATTCTTCTCAGGGCAACCCTTTTCCCACTGCTCAATTGCATCCTTCCAGTCCTTAAGTTAGGGATATCGGTGAAAGTTTTGTCAATTTGAGATGACTGACCGTTCTGTGGGGACTCCATTACCATATCACTACGATCTACACCTGAAATAGGCGGTTTAAGATAACTTTCTATTGTAGACATGCGCTTTGAGATCACACCTGTAAATTGTTTCAGTTCTTGTGAAACAAGAAATATATTAACCATAGAGCTTTTCTCCATTTGAGCAAGACGCGTACTCACACATGTTTGAACAGCCTTAGTCTCTCTTCCCAAATAGTCCATGGTAGACACACCACTATTAAAAAGACGAGCATCAAATCCACATGTCTACAAATAATGGGTGTAATTTCTTTCATACTTGGACGTTTCTTGAAATATATATCTTATGATAGTATTGACATCTTCACCTACACCCCAACTACCCCACCATTTCACAACATCTAAAGGCCACCATATTTTTCCAGTCACAAACCTATGCTGTGCACCACCGCTTCTAATGCAATGAGCTGTGAACCTTCCCATTTCTTCACCAGATACATTATGAGGAATTATACCACATTTGTTTATGAGATAATTAATTGTTTTTATGAAAGTTCTTTGAGCCGAAAAGTCTCCAAAGAAAAGCTTTTCAATTCTTCCATCAGCACGGGAAAGAGAGGATCTGTTTTCATGAAATCCCTTCCTAACATATCTCGACATTTTACAATCCAAGAATTCAAGTGACTAAATGCACATGAACTCGTTTCGTCAATTTTCTTATACAGTGCATAAGATTTTCCATCTTTAGAACGCATGTATTTTGTCTCCATCATTAAAATAATACAGAACGGAACCCCTTCTTCATTGATTTCATGCATATTAATATCACCCCAAGTAAGCCTAACCATTTTATCAATCCTCAACCACAAGTTAAAGCACAAAGACGTGGTTGCCATGATATAGAGAGATAATAAGGAACTAAATCCTTCAGTACAGGCATAGTTCCAACGGTTCACCATGTAGTAGTTTCTAAAAGGCAATACTCTTTTGAAACCAACTTTCTTTTTCCCCTTTGTAGTAAAGCACTGATCCATTAATCATAATAGAATTTGTCGGTGATCCTTCGGTTCGACCATCTTCATATACTTTCCATTCACCAACGCGATGAAATTTGTGTTTATAAATGCTTTCCAAAGCACTTCTTATATTTATTACCTCACCAGCATCATTGCTCAGTTCGACTATTTTATAATGAAAGAACCTAACGATTTTTTCAATAACTGCTTCACTTGGCTCGTTTTCTCCATTTTGATCAAGTGTTCCATTTCATTCTTGCAGCTTGTCATCTGTACAAAAGTTTACGAACTGTTCCAATTTACGATCGTACAAGTTTGAGCTACTCCCCTTAACACCAGACCTTGTTTTTGCATTGGCAACCTCACGTCGCATTATGGGGTTTACTGCCCTCCCATCTCTAGATTTAGACTTAGCTGGACCCATAATTTAAACAAAAGTTCTTTTTAAAAATGAAATATGGATGATTTATGTCATAAACATGAAGACACTTGCGAAGAATCAGAAGGTCGTTTCAAAAAGTGATAGCCAAATTACAAAGGGGTAGCAATAAACATCAGAGTTATTTACTAAGCTGAGTAAATAACTCTGATGCGTAATATGAAGTACTTCTCAATAGCTATTGTCTATACTGCGGTACTCTGGTTCGCTTTGGTTTTTTAAAATTTCAAAATTTCAAAATTACTGCGTGGTACTCTGGTTCCCTTTTCTTTTGTCAAAATTTCAAAATTTCAATTGATCTCAGGTCCTTTTGATTCGTTGTAGACAGAGTGTCGCCGAAATTAAAGAGAAATAGATTCCACCTTCTTTTCATTGTTTTTATCGTTCTTTCGGAACATTTCATTTTTAAATACGTATGTGCGTACGTATTTTTAAAACAATGCTGTACCGTTTTTAAAGTTTTATTATTGTGTTGTTCCTTAACTGTACGAAGTTGTTTCACAGAAAAAGATATGATCCTAAATGTCGTCTAAACAGCACAAAAAATCAGCTATTCTCGTTTTTTGCCTTGTCGAACTACTCAATTTCGTATTATCCCTTCTTGATTATTGTGACAGAATGTCAAGTCATTTCTTTTCAATATAAGGAGAGTTTCATAAACTTTATGCAAAAATTATATTATACGAATGCACAAGTGCATACCTCCTACTTTATGAATTTAGTTGTTCCTGTAGTTAATGTGTATTTTAATGAAGCCTATATTGGAAAAATACGGTGCGAAGGCAACGACAGCTGTAGCGTGACATGTCCTTGGTGCATAGTTTTTCGCTGGGCCAACGTACTACGTTGGACCAGCGAAAAACGGTGTTTGTTACTTAGTAAATGTGAATTGTGCTAGAATTTAGAACTGTCTGCAAATTTGATTTCGAAGATCAAATTTTTGTTTTGAAGCTATTTTTAATATTTAAAAAGAATATCAATTTTTTTTTGTGCATGGAACAATGTAGAGGTGTACACTGGAAATGGCACAAATATTACACCGTAGAAATGACGTTCAAAAATCGAAGTTCAGTGTACTGCACAGATCTGAATTTTGCAACGTATATATGCACCGATACCCTTACCGAAGCGGAGAAGTATCCCGGTGCCTGTCAGGAAAATAGAAAATGGGATATTTCACGATTTGGCCCTAGAAAGGGGTGTACGTGTTGGGGTTGAGGCACGAGATTTTATGAATTTTGAAAACTTTTTTTGAAATGTAAAGCGTGGTGAAAATACTTTTAAGGATTTTTTCAAAAATACCTATAATAACGGAAATACACCCCTTGAAGTGTCGTTACAACCCCTGTACAGACCTGATCTTGTATTTTTCCATGGAAATGTTCTCTCCCCAAAATAGCGGAAATCTTTGTTTGTTTTCGACACTTTGAGGATGGTGAAGTTAGAAACAGTTTCATTTTATGATATTAAAAATCCGCGACACCTACCGAAACATTTAGATAACATATCTTTCACCGTATCAATCCTAGCTTTTTTGTTTCTTTTGCTGTTTCTATTCGTCCGTCAAGAGAGATAATATCACAATATTATTAAGAACATAATTCCAAAAACATGTTATAGGAAGTATTTTGTCTATAAAGTTTTAAAATTTTATAAAGTTTTTTAAAAACATATTACAGTTTTAAAATGCGATTTTTTTCTTTTTAAAAAATAAACATATTACTTTTTTAGAAGTAATAAATACATAAAGCTTTTTTAAAAGTGTTAATTGCATTTATTTTTAAAAGAAAGAAATTAACAACGGCTGGGAATTATGATAAATGTAATGATAAATTTAAGCTTCGCGAAGGGCTAGAAAGTGGGGGCGAACGACGGTGCGAAGAAATAAGTAATGAAATCCTTCCACGGTAATAGCAGATGCGCATCGCCGTTCGCATCCAAAATGTAGAGATTTTTTGATTAAAAAATGGTGTACCAGTTTCGAATTATCCAAATTACCGTAATAATATTACTGTTCAAATATTATTCGAACCGCATGTTGTGCATTAAAATTAAATTTAACATCATTCTGTAATGCACAGAACAATGTTACACATGTCATGTTCTTGATAGAATATTAAATTGTTTCCATTATTGTCGTCAATTTCAAAAAATTGTTCGAAAAATATGTTTTGAAATAGGAATGAAGATTACACCTGTCATCTTAGATTTATGATGCCCCAGTGTACTCGGTACGACTCGATGACTAGTCTACCAGTTTTTGCGTGAACAGTGACTTGTACAGTGGCATACACTGGTTTCAGAAGGGCAACATAGCTATGTCGTCACTCAAACGAGGGACAACATAGCTATGTTGTCCCCCATATTCTGAAAGCGAGGGACAACATCGCTATGTTGTCCCTCAAAATTCTATTGCGGCTGTATACCCGCAAAATCCTGTAGACAAACGACTTGTCAACCGGTTTCTATCGGGTGTACATGCTCATATAAGTACTCGGGGAACCCCTCGGGCCAGTAATGTTGTCACTCGGCGCGACGCCTCGTGCTAACTTTACTCTCCCTCGGAATTCCGTCGTACATACATGAGCATGGACGCCCTCCAAACCAGTTGACAAGCTGTACTTGTCGTATTAGATGTGGTAGGTTATCTTACACCGTACTATGCCAAAACTGTGATAAAGCTACAGTACTTGACTCAGTTTGGTAACGCACTCTTTCTCATCTGAAATGGAAAACGACATGAAAGGGGTACGATAGTAAAAAACATGCATTCTGACGCTGTCTCAGCACTAAAAAAACTGTTACCAAATGGCTGTATTTGGACTGTAATATTATATTAACGTATTTGTTAGCTCCCCTTTGCCGAGTTATTTTTTTCTCAAAAATGTGTTAGAAAGCGACTTCCCTCACCTTTGTAACGCAGTTATGTAGGTTTGAAACGGACAACGATTTTAAAAGTTGTATTATAAATCAAGACAATAGAAAACATGCATTCTGATGCTGTTTGAGCACAAAAATATCAATCACCTATCGATTTATTCGGAATGTAAATGAATATTTTGGTATTGAGTACCTCCCTGTCGCGTGTTCTGCGTCTTTACGCAGAAGTGGTATACAAAGCTACTTGCGTTAGTTTTGTAACACACTTTTTCTCGTTGGCAATGGCCAACGTTATGAAATGGTAAATCATAAATTACGACAATAATAAATCATCATTATGATGCTGTTTGAGCACCGAAATAATTGTCACCAAACCGATGTATTAGAACCATAAATGCTTACTACAGTATTGATTTACTCTGCTTAGTCGTGCTTTCTTTTTCTTTATTCGAGGAAAGGGTGGTACGAAGCTGCTTGTCCCATCTTTGTAACACAGTTAGGCGTTATTGAAATGGACATGCAAAAGTTTCACCAGATGTTAGGTTCAATTTGTAACCCCAATCTTGGTCAAAAGATCTCTGAATACCTTGTACATATTATTTTGAAGTTGTCGACATTACATCGCCACCATTCTTAAGTTTTAGATTAGCCACGAACTCGATGAGGCAATATATTTTTAGCTGTAAATGCTCTATAGTTCAATCTTTGAAACCTGGTGTAATGTAGTTGCTTTCATCTAAACAGAACGGTTCCTGACGAGTAAAATTGACTATATCTTTACCACGATAATCATCCTTCTCGGAAACGAATAAACAAAGAGAACGGAGGGATGTACGATTATTTTTTGTAGTTTTTGATGGGATAGACTTTCCAATAAGTTGCTGTGCTGAAGTAGACAGACGCGTTGATGTAGATATGGTAGATAAGCTGGAAGGTGTAGAAAAATTTGAAGGTGTATAATCCTGTAGGATACTTGGTGGTGGAAGTAGATTTGATTTTGGAGGCATAAATCACTCAAAATCTGAGTCATCGCTATAGACTGTCTCACTGACATGTGTAGTTTTCATTTTTCTGTTGAGCACGATGACAGATTGTGCGGCTGACTATGCGATAGATTGATTTTCGATGTCTTGTATATTCGTTAGGTTGATTTTCTTGTTTCTTGTCATATTTCAAAATGTTTATCACAGTCAGCCCTTTCCTTTAGGTATTTGTGCGAAAATTACTGAACAATACTATCACCGAATAATGTATTGTCAGAAAATAATTCGAATAATTAATCATATAATCATTAGGTTTAATACAAATTATTACTGCAAAATAGATTTAGTAATTTAAAATAATATTTTTATATTATGACCTCTCGTAATGAAATTAGTTAATTAAGAGAAGTCATTATTAGTACATCTCTTAATGAAATTGAGAGAGGTCCTAATAAAGACAATTAAAGACAATTAAAGTGTTTATTGAGACAATTAAAGCCTTCTCTTAATTAATTAAGACAAGTCATAAAATTTAAAAGTTTTATAAAGTTTTTGCAAAACGTTTATGCTTTATGCAATAATCTTGCCTTCATACAAATGACAAAAATTAACACATATTCAAAAACATATTCATTTATTTTCATTTATTATTAGTATTATTATTACTTCTCGTAATTAATTTTGTACAAGTTTGACTTTTTCTGTACAATACACTTGCCTTCTAAGTGAATAAAATAAAACATATAGAAATCCATTAACACGTGTTTAATCCATTCATACCTGTCCCATATGATAAGTGCGTTGTCGCATAAGTTCTCGGACAAAATATTGGTTCTTGGGCTTTGTATTCGCCCTCGAACCAATATTCGCCCTCGAACCTATGCGACAACTCATACATGTCGAAATACTGTACGAAGTACAGAGAAATGTTTTAGCATACGATTCACGACTTCATGCCTTGCACGCAAGGATGAAGACAGTGATTCCAATCCAGGGAGGTGCGGGAAAAAGAGAAAGTAGCCAAATGCGGTGGTTTTGGAAATAAAAACTTGTCTTACCAAATGTGCATTATTACTGGTGAACATAATTGTAGTTATTCAATGGGATACCGACCAGTGAATAGAAATTCAGGGTTGAATATTCCTGCTTTGTTGTGTTTTGGTCCAAAAAAGGCCAATGCACTGTTTGTTTTAAATTTAATTTTTGGTAAAAATAGCGTAGTGCTTTGTGATTATACATATTTTATTCACTTAACCTTACTTTATGGATAAAGGAAAATGATTTTTTCTTCTTTTTGTTGAGTGAATAATGTTAGTTAAAACATTCTACACGTATCGTTTCACTGACGTACAGGGAGTCCAACAGTTGTGATTCTCCAAGAACCATTTAGGTTTTTTTTCAAAAGTTAGATTTTTCAAAACTAGCGTTGTATAGATGTACATTAATTTTCAAAAACGATTCAAAAATGTTTTCTTATATTTACATTTGAAAAAAATTAAAAAAAACGACAAAAAACTCTATAATTTGCTCGACCAATTAAATGGTATGTTTAATCCAAAACCGTAACACTGTTACAGTTTTGGATACTGGCAGTAGAAATTTCTCTTTTTCCAATAGGTCTTTCCGACAAATATCGATTAATTGTGAAAAGACCGGGTAAATTAATATATTTTTAATCATAATTCAAAACAATGAAATTACAGTACGTTTTCTGCAAATTGTACAAAGATGGAATCTCCTTCTGTAGACATTGCAAGTGTATTAGAAGAGGGTCATATGTATGAAATGTTTTCAATTTTATTAAATCATTGAAAATTTAAAAATTCAAGTGTACTCATTTATGGCTGTTGTGTATCATCATTTGACAAAGCCCTGAATTGAACATCCATAAGACGTATTCGCTTTTCACGAAAGCGCTTCTGTGTTTCTCGACGCTTGTTCGGTTGCCCCTCCCCAATTTCAATTAATCGGGTACTATATTTTCGATAAAATGCGTTGTCAGTGCTTCTCAATGGACTTTGTTTGACTTGAAAATTTGTTAAAGCCACACAAAGACGCATTATAACATCATAGTTACTTTCTGCCCATTTCCATTTATTTTTCATAACTGTCCAAAGTACTACCCTGCTCCCAAAGAAATTCTTAACTATAATACGATCAGAGGACACTTTTAAATTAAAACGGTCCTCTCTTGTTATCAAATTTCGGCCTTGAGGATTCTTGTGTCGGTGTATTCCTCTAATAAATTCCTGAACTCCTTGATAGCCCTTGTCCATTAAAATGGCCCATAAATTTTCGCAATCACTGCTCAACTCCCCAATGTCGGTATAATCTAATTCAGTTTCTGATTTTTTTGCCGCTTTAAGATGAAACGGGGGTGATTTCTGAAAAATCTCTAAATCAGAAACGGATCCGGGGTAATGATGTGAGCAATCAACTGCCAGTCCTATAGGTAATAATGAAACTTCTACTTCATATCCGTACAAATTATGCTTACCACTGAAATATTTCTTGCCTTCTTGTATACTACCAGTTGGGCGATATGATTGTCGAAAGGTGACGTCTGTGGTATATCGAGCATAAGGGAAATGTGTGAATGATTATTTCCTACTTATGAGATAGTCCATACTATATTTTTCTGCTACATATTCCACCATACTTTTGTATAATAATGGCGATACAATATTAATAAATTTTATAATCGAGCGTTCAAAATTTAGGCCTTTCATATTGAATAAACGTGCTAACATAACCCATTGTCCCCCGTGTTTTAATACATTTAATGTCATGAAAAAAGCGTCTTTTTCAAAAACGGATGATTTTCGACCACGACCAACATTATAGGTTGCATTAACATCATCAATTATGTCGTTATATAAAGTACAAAATACGTCAGGTGAAAAATTCGTCATATTTAAAATGGCAGCTGATAGGCCATTATTATAGAAAGAGTCGAATATTGAGCAAGTTGATTCCAGTTGTTCGTCTTCGTTCTCAATTAATTCTTCCACGATAACGCTATCAATCTCACCGTGATATTCGCAAGCCTTTTGCGCTAGAAGGCGTAATGCATCTGTAACATGAGACGGTTCGATGGTCTCCATTGAAATTGAAATTTTTGCAAAAATCGACGACAAAAATCGTTAAAAAAATCAGTTCATTACCGAATAATTTTAAAATGGTATGTCATGACTCAAATTTATATCAAATGACCGTGTAATTCAATAATTACAGAAATTTATAGAAAAAGGCGCAAATTAGTACCAATGAGAGGTAGGTTTCATTATTTGGCTCCGTAAATTGATGTGTCCCAATAATTTAAAATATTTGGTGGTCACCATCAAATAAACGCTCATTTTTAACTATTTCTAAATATTACAGTAATGGACACATCATTTATACAAATTGATTGGCTCTTTACGTAATCCCTTGATAACTGTAAGAAATGACTCTTAGTCCTTTCTAATAAGGAGGGCTACAATATTTGAAGCTGCAAAGAAACAAGTTGCATGACGTGACAACGGATGTCTAAATTTATGAGACAGGATCGCAAATATTTTTAGAAGCCTATTGACCGTTTCGTACCCGGCTACAATGTGTCGGCACTACCAACGCACATACTTGGTAAGTACCGAATTCTTCTTCTGTGAATGATGTGTTCTTTCATGCAATACTTCTTGCTGTAATATATGCACAATCAGCGACCACTTTTTCAGCTACAGTGTAAACCTGATTTGAAACTTTTTAAATTTGGATTCCGACCACATGGGAATGGGCCATGAACCCTGATGGCATCTTTTCGGCGCAGTTGGGGAGGAAGGGAGAAAACGGGAGGAATTCCTCCCGTTTTCACCCCTCCTCCCCAACCGCGCCAAAAAGACGCCATCAAACCCACACAATATTCCCACCATTTATGGAAATACAACTTTATACCTCAAACCTGGACCGTTGAATTTATGAGAAAACCATCCTTTATTGAAAGGAGTGGGCTCATAAATTGATACATCTGTTCCATCAACGGATAAAAAGCACCCTTTTCATTCACTCTCAAATTTCCTATTTTTAAATTGTAGCAAAAATTGAATCAAAATATAAGTGTTAGAGTTCCTGCATTAATAAAAACTATCTGATTCATTGGTAGAAGTGCAGGCATTTTTATTTTATTGATAATGAAGTTGAGTTACTTGAAGTGGTTCTACAAACATTGGGTTTAAATAATAGTTTCGTAAATTATTCATTAATGTTTAAGCCGTTTTATGTAAAATTGAATGCTATTTTACAATTAAATAATGACGTTAAGTGATGCTTCAATGTTTACATCTCAAAGTCATAATGTCACAATATTTATCTTTTACAGAAAGAACAGAAAAGTACAATGCAAGTGCAATGGGTTGATTCTGTGTGCAGAATACAGCAAAACCAAATTTATTCAATATATTCATTGAATTATAAAAATTTAAAATAATACATAATGTCACTTACATTTTAAGAACGTAATGTAAAACAATGCTTTGTGGACATTAAAAACTTTCGGGTAAACTTGTTACCTGCCTTACAACGTTATGGCCATAAGTTTCGCCCTTCTTTCGCCTCAATGTAGCGAAAATGACATCATGGACTAACTTAAACTTGATGTGGGGAAGAGCTTGGTTGGTATTTTAAGTATAATGTCTCGGAAGTTGGAAGAAGTAAAGTTTGACTACCATATTAGCAAAAAATGGATGGAAAAAATGGTTTGACAGTACAAACTTTCGCCCTGTACTTCTGCAATCTTTCGGCTGATTTCCGAAAGTTTCGAAGAAGTACAGGCCGAAAGTTGGTACTTTTAATGGGTGCCGTGTCAATAAATTAACATTACTGTAAAGAGAATTGTATCTACTATCAACTTTCGGCGCCGCCACGGATCCAAATCGTACTCAAAGGTAAAGTTTCGCAGAAATACTTTCGGCTACATTCCATTATTAACTTTCGGCAAAACTCTACTAAAATCTTAAAGTCATACCGATCTTACAAACCAGTTTCTTACCAAAATATTACATATTTAATGAGGCTCACAAACAAAAACATTTCGTAATTTCATAATGTTTGTGGTATTTTATTGAGGTTTAAATTTGTATGAAACAGAAAAAGAGGAAACAGAAACAACGCAACTGACACCACATAAATATTTATCTCATAAAATTTACTTAAAAACATCATCAATCAAATGTTTTTTAAAACACTGCATTTAGAATTTGTTTTCATTTTCCAATAATGTACCAATGATACGTACCAGGTTTTCCTTCTTCACAAATCTTACATTATTTGAAAATTTTTGTGAATTTTCTTGGGTTGCAGTTCGCGCTACTTTTTATAGAAGACTAAAAAGATACCATCGCATCATGTTTCCCTTCGTATTAACAATCAGGTTAATTTCAGCAGAATAAGAATTGTTTACTGATTTGTTCACTACTGTAGTTGTCCATTTTGACGTCTTGACAATGATATCATAATATGATTACAATAGACAGAACGAAAATATTATAAGAGCCTTTTGGTATAAAATGCTGTCATCAGAATATGTAAAAATAGCAATATGAAACGGTCTTTTAACAAATCGCCTTCAAATAAGCCATTAAGAGCATCAAAATCAGTGGTCGATTTTCGTGAGCAGAAAATAATGTAATGGAGCAAAAATAATTGCTCGAATCTACTTGCAAGCCAACCGGTTACGGTCAATTGGGCATGTACACCGATGGCTCGTGTAGATTGTAGTCTACGATCGTGTAGGACTGTATTCTTTGGTCGTGTATTTGATTATTGTGGGGCGTGTATCTGTTTTCCATGTACATCGTTTGCACTCACAACTTACATAATGTTTTTGTATATGGTGGCGAAGGAAGACGAAAACACTACGAAAATTGATTTACGCCAGTTAGTGCAGAAAGTAATCAACAATTGGAAGCGTGCTGGAGGAAGATGATGACGTCATTGATCTTCTATTTCACGATTGGCAGACACGGAACACGCATCGGCATCAACAATTGATGCGTGTTGCAAATGCCGCCGCCGTTGCTACAACTATCACAATTCAAGCAGAAGGTAGTGCCAAAAGATGTTCGTACCGTTCCGGGCTCCCGGAACCAAAACAAAAGATCGGTCCGGATCATCATGACTCGCAGACTACCTTGGCACTCGACCGAGGTACAACTTACGCGACTTTCGGCTCCGTTTTAGCATCCCAAGGGTGCTGCTTTTGAAACTTATTTTCATGACCTTCACGAATTCAACCTACCAATCTGGAAAACGCGAATAAATGCAGAAAAGAGGAAATGGATTTGTACTGAACTTAAAGTACTGGCATATCTACGATGCTTGCGAACCGGAAGATCTTTTCAGGAGATTGACGACAATACCCAAATGAGTGGGGAGACTATCCGTCATTATGTTCGTCACTTTTGGAACGATGTTGTGGGAATGCAAGGAAGCGATTTTCAGAGCGTCGTCCAAGCCTGGATGAATTACAGAGAATTGAGTCATGCTACGCCGCTGCTGGATTTCCGAGCTGTGTTGGTGCAGTGGATTTCTGTCATATCCATTGGAAAAACTGCCCTATTCAAGAGAAAGGACAGAACCACAACCCAAAGAATTCCAAACTAGCAATTATTAAAGTAGAGGCTTGGTGCGACCACAGTCTTTATGTTTGGCATTGGTTTCCTGGACGACCCGGAACTACTAATGAAAATAAAATGGTAGATTGCTCGCCCTTTTCACAGGACATATTTAGCGGTAGGTATGTTTTTAAATTACCAAACATGTATCGACTTACAGCCTCTGGACAGGAACGCAATCTTGGATATCTACTTGCCGATAGAATATATCCTCCTTGGACTATACTCGTCCTACCAATTAATTCCATTGACCTGGTACGTGAGAAGAGGTACTCAAAAATGCAGGAAGCAATACGTAAGAATGTTGAGAGGCTATTTGGAGTGTTACAGGCTCGATTAAAAATTCTGCGAAATGATGACTACAGATGTTCTAAACAGAAAATAATACAATCAAGTAAAGCATGCGTCATTCTACACAATTTGATAATTAGGATGAATGATGCCGGTCGTTTTACGGAATATATTGTTGAAGAGAGCGGCCAGGTTAATACTATCTTGGAGATGTGTCAGGACGAGTTGAATGTTTCTGCGCAGAGGGATACTGAACAGAGAGAGAGCAGGATGAGGTACTGTATCAAGAGGAAGGTGACAGTCATAATTGAATGGAGGCCACGTTAGTTCATGAGTCATGCATGACATCATTTACTGTTCATAAAAGTATGAAAGAAGAATTAATCAACCACTCCACGGACAATGTAGAATAGAAATTAATAGTCTTTTGATGGGTACGATAGCTTTGTCTAATCCTTTTTCTTTCTTAAACTGGTGGCGAATGAGATTTAATTTCCCAATTTTTAGGTGATGTTGACCTTCGAAGCTGATGTTCTTTATGACTTATTCTCAATTTTTGCAGGAAGGGATGATGAAGTACTACCATTATCAATTAAAGAAGAACACTGAGGTTTAGAAGGATGTCGGTACCATCCAATCTTTCTCATTCCAATCTGAATCGTTGCTTTCAACTGCTCTCCTCTTCCTTCGTTTCATTCTCTCCTCCATTTACACCGCCATTACCGATTTGTAGTCGTTGCTGTCCTTTGGAAGCATTTGTAGTAACTTGATGTCCTCCAAACGATCCGCAGCCTCCTGGAATCTACTTGACGAAGATGCGAACAAATCATTCGCCCTAGCCACTTCATTTTTAAGCTCAACTACAGACGCCTGAGACCTTCTCACACCAGAAATCAGTTTGTCTTCCACCTTCATTTTCTTTACACCAATTGACCTTCTCCTGTCCTCCTTTCTACTATCAGTTCCTCCCGTGTCCCCCATACTCTCTACTCCAATGTTATCTACGCCTGATGCTCCTCCCACTGCTTTTTCTGCTATCACCCTGCCGGAATTTGCGTTACTGAACCGGACCTGCTAACTGCAGGTGTAGCTGCCCTGGAAATTTGGGAACTACTATCGTCATACCTGTCACTGAATTTTGGTTGATCCGTAAGAAATAGTACTGCTTCCCTGTATTCAAATAGCGGAGAATGTACAAGAATCCCATCCTCTCCTTTCTTACCACATCTTCTGTGGTATATGTCCATCGCCATACTTTGCATGTCGTCTTCATCCGCCCCAGATACTCTTCTTTTACTAACAGCCGACACTGCAGACCGGTAAATCTGTGTTTCTAGAGCGAATCGTTCCCCAAAACAACGAATTTAATCGTGAGTCCTATAGATTTCATTTTTTTCTTCACAAATTTCAGTAATGCCATTCCAAAGATTCCCTTCGACCTGATTGGACCTTTCATGCTTTGTTCTATCCGAGCCTAAGCGAGATGAAGAGCGTCCATTGCAGAATTGGTGGAATGTTTCCTTCCTTCCTGGACTGGACCTTCTCTTTTTTTGTTTTTCTACCCACGTGGTCTTCCTTTGCGTTCCAGTGGTGGCGTTGTATTTATAAGTGTCGCAACTTCTTCTTCTACTTCAAATACCGATTCTTCTCCTGTCAAATGTATTGGTAGTACAACTTGTTGCCGTGATCCATCATCCGATGATGTTCTTGCACCCACCTGTGCCGTAGTTAGTTCTACAACACCAACTGTATCAGTACCGTCATTGACTTCCATCTGCGAATGGTATAGCAACGGTTGATCAGTAGAATTTGAAGCTCCTATTGCTTGGTGCAAAGGCTCTTCGGATCGTTCGAAACGATTAAAAGATGCAACAGGTGGAAGGGTTCAGGAATTACGGTACTGAGTAACTTGAGAACCTGAACGTCTGTCTGTAACATGTACGGCCTCTTCCAAATTACGTGTTACACCCTGTTCGGTTCGTGAAGATTGAAGATTTGGGTTTACGCTTTTTTTCTTGTGGAAAATACCGTGGGAGGTGTTGAGAGGACATTGCACTTAGATACCGCCAGGAATTTTTAATTTTCACAGGCATTGAACCTATTGTCGGCTGATTATTTCGCTGATGTTGCACGTACGGCGGTGATGACCGTTCATGGCTGTCATATTGTATGTGCGATGCAGGTTGCGTAGACAATGACCTTTCATGGCCGTTGTACTGCATGTGAGATGCAGGTGTCGCAGATACATTAGAACGGGAGTAGGGCTGTCATTGGGGCAATGACGGGTCGGTTGCTTGTTCATCTCTTCTAGAAGCTGAAGTGCCACTTGAAGGGGTGGAGTCGATTGCAAAAGGCGGCTCATTTCGAGAAATGGGAGACATCGTTGTGATTTCGGATCGGTGACAACTACCGAAAGTACAGATTTTAGGCACGGGATGATGCACTGCTGACTTTTCCATATTTCCGGCAGCATCGCCCGCCAATTCAGTACTGTTCAAATTTCGCTGACGGCAGGCGTGGTCGTATATACGGCGGTGATTGTACAGTTTTACGAGATACAGCCATGGAATACAATATTTCTATTGGCTGGTGTCGACCCTTTAATTTCGATTAGAATTAAATTGGTGGTGCTTAAAGTTTTGCTCAAGTTTCACCCAGATATTGTTCAAATTTTTGAGCGCTCAATCGTAAAAAATAATGTTGTTGGCACTGATTGTCTTTAAAAAATGACCAATCACCTTATTTATAATAGATTTGAGCACTGATTGTGAGGCTCTAAGTAGTTTTAATGTGTTCATCCAGTAACAACAATAAAATTAGATCAGTCGGTGTCAATTATTGGGAAAGAGGCGGCATTGGCGACGATAAATGTGTTTTTGTTTAAAAAAATGCCTATAAAAGGAAACATTTTACTTAAAGTTATATCTCTCTCAACTGCCTTGACCAAAATATCAAACCATGGCTCTAAAACTAAGTAAAAATTCAGCAGCAGTTCGCCTTCTTCGAAGCAAATTCGGAAAGGGCCTCATTACACTTGATATGCAATCATCCGCGTGAGATTGATCCTTTATTTATGGCTTATGAACCCAACAATTTTCCCACTTGCTTTAATAACATACGAAAAGAGTATTTAAGACAAATTTCAGGTAATTTATTATTTTAAGCATGATTTCTTATCATTTGCATATTGATAGACTTTTTTTATTAACTTTACAGTATTAACAATTATTTTGTAGACAATAAAATCGAGGATATTAAACCTCGCATTTTATGTGATGCAGCAGATTCGAGTACACCAAATTTATCCAAAAAAAGACGTTTAATAAATTTCGATTCTGGTGACGAGGATACAGTAGAAGGGGATAGTTCAGAATTAGTCGCTACTACTAGATCATTTAATCCAATACACATCCTATCTGAACCATGGATCAAGGCTGGAACAACTACACAGATGATTACGTTGATAATATGTATGCCTTCTGGTACACGTAGCTTTCATACACGTATTGTTGACGAGGGTCTATTCGTAGAATTAAAGGTTAATTGGCCTGACATGTGGCAGATGTGCAGTGGATGCATCGTAAGTGGTTACGTGAAGAAACGTCATCTGATAGAACTAGACATCCAGCAATGGTGCAAAATTGCCACCCAAAAATTCTAGCTTTAGAAGCAGCGTTGAAGAATTATCGCGATCATTCAACTGCTACTGTATCATTCTACGCGCATTTCAGTCTTCTGTTTGCCGTACAGCCTACTGTGGAAAACACAATCTTGTGTATCAAGATACTGGTGCATTAATCATGCAGCTGGACATGACTGCATTCATTGATAATTATGATATTATAAATGATATATCTACCTTTGAGATAAATTAAAAATTAAAAAATATTGTTTGTTTCTTGTTTGACGACTTTTATTATTGTAAACTTACGTGATAAATGTGCCACATATTTCACTTACTTGGTAACGTTTATTGGATTTGATGCCATTAGTTTCTTCCGAATTAATATCTATTTAAAGATTAAAAACAGCAATTAATTGCATGGTTTTGTCTTGTTTTCCTATTTCCCGCACCTCCCAGTCAAACTAATCACACAATTAGCGTGTTTGTATCTGTTGTCTGCAATAACCAACTCATCGTAATTTTGGAACCATCGTTTCTTTAAAAAGTTTGACATCAGGATAGTTTCCACAAGGAACTGGGCCATTACCCACACAATATTTCTTGAATAAATTCCAACTACCACCTCATATCTTAACTCAGGACCGTGAAATTCATGACTGTACCTGATAATCTACTGTACTGTATTCTCGCTTTCACACGTGCACTATAGTGCATGAGTGTTACATTACTTACATTTGACTCCTCTTACTCACTGAATTGGGTGGACGTCTACTTAAACGGACTTTCGAACCTCTACTAGGTCGAGAGTAGTCTGATCAAGTTTTTCATCAAGTAAAGTTGTTCCACAGCTCTACTTTTAGAAACTGCCCACCGCAGTCTAGCTGGTCGCCATCAGCAAAGCTTCAGCTCCACCCTTCCATACCTAACCAACCGTTTGAACGTAGTCTACACCTAACGTTAAGCAACTTGGTTTTCTAGGCCGAAGCTGCACTGTATGACACTTTATGACAATCCGGATTTGGTAAAGTTTTTTTCAGTGCTCAAGATGGCTCCGAAAAAGAACATCGCCGCTTCTGTATCTTCTTCTTCAAGCGCACGACCTCCACCCCCACCTATCCGTCCACCTGCTACTGTACCAACGACGACCACTGTAACTTACAACACCATTCTTTGTCGAGTTAACGCTTTCCATCCCAACACACCGTTTGTATCAACCATCAAGATGATGTTTGTTTCTATTTTAGAAATGTTTCCAGACATTGTGAGCAAGGAACATGCTGTAGAAGAAATCGAAGAAGTCGTGCAAATGATGCTTCCTGCTCCAAGCCCCATCTTCAACCATGAAAATTGTCAAGCAGCTGCATTTCCGTTAAAGGTGCTTCAAAATGTGGCTAACAGCTACAATGCTTTTCAGTTCGATGATGATTTCGAGTCCACTATTGATGAGAGAACTAAACGACACAGTAAATCTCACTTCTTCGTGTGGTTTTGGTACATCTTTTTTGGATCAACTGATCGTGGAGGAATGATGAATATGCTTCACGAACTTTACAAAGTGAACAATCTCACTTTTGGTACATCGTTTCCATCTTCTCAACCAACCAAACAACGACAATTATGAACTAGAGCCTGTTGATAATAGTGGTATGGATGAACATGAAACGTCACCAACAATTGATTTGACGTTTGAAACATATCAAACTTTACAACAACAATATGATCCTCCAATGGCCAAGAATGTCTGGGACCGTTATAATCTAGTACCAGCACCAAGAGCCAAGGAAGACCAATATGACAAGAATAAAAGTTTCCATGGTCCTACGAAACGAGCTACGACTGTCGTAAACTACTTCCGTGACAGGTTCTTAACAGGAGAAATAAGTCAGTCTATAAACCGTACTCTTCTCGATTACGACATTTGCTCCGTTCAGTTCAAGCTCACCGAGGAAGAGAAGTCCATTTACTTCGTCAACATCCTTGGTTCATCGGCTCTAGAATTCTTCTTCGATAACTTTGATAGTACCATGTCATATCGAGACATCGGTAAGTTGATGAAGGATGAGTATGATTTCACGCCCCGCTAAACCACAGTTCAAGCTGAACTCAACAACCCTCGTTCAACTTCATTTATGGAAACATTACTGATCAAAAACCAGACGATCCGACTTGAAAAGCTCCTTTCTGAGATAAATCTACTTATCTCACAAGCTCCTCCTTCATTGAGTGATGAGACGCATAACATTTTCTGTCTTCGTCATGTATTACCTGGTATTAGTTGGTGCCAAACAGCAATATCACAACTTTCTGCATCCAATTTTACATTCAACCGTTTTTTTGCGTCGCTACGAAGAGTATTTCAACTTGCTGAGGAAAATGGACAGAATTTATCCTTGGATACACACTTCCAACATTATAGACGCATGCCTCCTAGGGACCATTATCAACGAACAAGACAATATAATGGCTCTGCACAAATAATTCGTTCCAATAATTATTCGCATTTTACTTCCAATTCCCGAACGCCATCTAAGGATATTGTTTTCTTAAAGTGTGGAAAGCGTGGACACTACCGTCGATACTGCCGTTCCTCATCTACTGTTCGTGGTGTAGTCCGCAACCGCCTCACGAAAGGGACCTCAGCCGTTCATCTCATACGAGATCTCATCACTAAATTGGAAGCCGAAGAACAAGATCAAATAGATGAGTCTAACACCAACTACACAGACAATTCAGCTGTATTCGAGTCTCTGTGTTGAGTAAGAAGAGCCATATTCATCAACTCAATCTGCCGATGACGCAGTGGAATACGCTGAAGAAGCTATTGCTATCAATCATATAGCAACTCACTTCCACAGCCAGAACGATAAAATGCCCAACGTCTGCCGACCCAGTACTTATGACCCTGTTTTAAACGATGTTCGTCCGGCCTAGACCTGATGACATCCAGTCGTCCTGGCCATAAAATCAAGTTACGATGTCAACCGCCCGAATTGCCTGAAACGTCCGAAAACAATACTTTTAGAATCACAACGCTCTCGATCTTTACCTTCTCAAAGTCTTTCAACATTCAGAACTCATCCCAATCCCATTGTGTTGACATTGGTGCTACTAGATCAGTAACATGTATCTCAAAACTTCGTCGCATATACAATGAACTCAAACTACCTTTTCCTCAACTTCACCACTCAACAAACCGTTTTTGGTTTGGTAATGCAACTGTCCAATCAATTGGATAAATCACCCTCACTCTCTGAACTACTCCGGGAATACTCCCGATCAATTTTTCTTCAGATGTGGTACAAGTAGAGATACCAGCACTACTTAGCTTGGATGTTCTTGACTCAGAGAAGCTCACAGCTGATACAGTCCTTAACCGTCTATTCAAGCGCTCAGTTTTTCTCTGTAACACAAAAGAACCTACGTACGACCTGAAGTATTGGTTTGTCCCACTCTATCGTTTCGATAACCACTTTCATGCATAAATGGATCTCTTGTTCCGAACAGACTTCTCCCGTTCGCAACCAGAAAAGCTTCACAAGCAGTTCTTTCAACCTACTGCCGACAAGTTATTTAACCTTATACGTCGTGCTAAACCAGATGAAGCAACAAGCGAAACGAAGGAATTTTTGAAAGACATTACGTCTCGTTTTGACCCTTGTCAGCGTATTTAAAATGGTCCTAAACGCTTCAGAGTCTCTTTTGGTTTGGAACACACAATATTCAACTAACTGGTCCTAATAGATGCCATGTACATTGGATCTGACCCTATAATTCACGTTGTTGATGAATCAACTCACTTCTCCGCTGCTAGTTTCCTACCAAGTGTTTCTACTAAGTAAATATGGGAAACTTTACTGGAATGTTGGTGTCTTATATACACTGGTTTGGCTAACAGTATTCTTGTCGATCAAGGCTCGTCTCTCTCTAAACAATGTATGTTTTTTCGACGTCTCTGCAATGTACAGGGTGTTGATAAAAAAATAGCCGAAAGTTGCAAGCTATTATCAGGACAATAATAATTCATTTAAGGTAATTAATGGTGCATATTTTTGACAATAGCCATAAGTTTTTTTAGTTTAGTAGATGTTCGAAATGACCACCTTCTTCTCTCAATACAAAGCATAAACGATTTTCCATATTTTTGTAGACCTTTTTCAAAGTATCTT
>JAULBU010017800.1:0-20434 GCA_032358235.1 Odonthalia washingtoniensis | reverse complement strand
GATTGTAGCGTCCAATGAAAACGATAAGACAGTCAAGTTATCAAATGATCCAGTCAGTATTACTCGAGATGTTACCACCACTTCCTACAAATTAGTAATAAATAAATAAATATTTTATTTCAATTATCCTGTGTTTACAGTTATATGTTTTTTAAAAATAGATTTTATAAAAATTCCATCAATCCCATTCGTTTAGTCATCCTGCGCGCACAGCCGACAAAAAAAATATTTTTTTACTCATTACATTCGGATTGTTGGGTTGGAATATCGTTTTCACTATCATCCATCATCCATCTTCCAATCTGATGTTGTGGAAGCAATTCAACCTTCATCTATATGTCACGATGTCACGATGCGTTCAGAGTCAAACAATGTACCATGTGGTCAAAACCAAGCGATGTCTGGTGAACCCGTGGACAATAGCTTGAACATTGGACATCCAAAAACTTCAGAAGCATGTCTTCGATGTCAACCTCAAGGGTCTCAAGTATCTCACTTCACATCCCAGAGTCAACCCGAAGTACAAATAATAATAATCATATCAGCGCCACCGAACTTCCTCCCCGTGCACCCTCGACTCCTATCCTTTCCACCATCACAACCACGATAGACATCATCCATCAAGTCAAGTTCCAGACCATGAGATAGATGCACGATAAACATTTCAAATTTTTATCGTGAAACTTCTGCTCGAGCGTACAAGACTTCTCTCCCATAATTTATTTAAGATTATCAAGTATTTTCTTATTTAGTTTGCAACAATTTCAGAAAGCCTATGAGACATTGATCCAATCTGTATTCAAAAGTACGTCATGATGCAGCACATGATCTTTGTAATCAGTTGCAAAAATTGTTGCAACAGGTAGAGGACGTGCTGTAATCTGTGGAAAATGTATCTGAAAAATTATAGTTACACGTGACGTTTCCAAACCGCGGAGAGGCGTTTAAATTTCAGAGGTCTACGTGTAAAATCTTTTCTTCAAAATTTCCCCCACGTGAAAATTCTTTTCTTTGGAAAAAGGATTTTATTTCAATCCAAAAGCAATGATTTCGTACGATCTGCAGCCGTTTTAAAAATACCAAAACGGCTCCAGTTTCGATGCATATTCCGGAATATACATTGGAACAAGTAATTCAAAAAATTGTGACATACATTCATCTCATTCATTCAATATATTCATCTAATAATTGAACATAATATTATAATATATGTTATTATTACACTTTTCATTACAACATTATCGACAACAACATCATTGTAACATCTTAAAAAACAAGGTTATAAGAGGGAAAGTGGTTTGAATAAAAACGGAACACAATCATCGCACATGTTGTAAAATGAGTGAAAATGTAACTTCTACAGAACATGAAATGGAGTCATCAGGTTCCGGTGTAGAGAGCACAAAAATAGTACTGGAAGATTACAAAACAGATAAAATTCAAGTAAAAATATTGCAAATAGTAGTTTGCGAGCACTCCATCCCCTGATAATGGTTATCTAGACAACGTGACCAACATGCTAAAAATATTCGGCTATGTTAATAGTCATACTTGTTGGATCGCCATCGGAGCAGACGTTTCCAGAAATAATGAACTAAAAGCTAACAAAAACTAGTACGGATCCAGAAATAAAGTTACTGCGTAATTACAACCCAGGTTTAACCACAGAGATTTGTCTAACTGCCTACAATTCCAATGCGGTTACTGATTCCGCATCTAAATCATTTACCAAACACCACAAGGGATCTGAGAGAACACGATCAGGTTCATTTCCTCTGTTAAAACCTTGAGATATAGGTGCATTCTTCCGGCCAACATCTGGGAACACAGATGGGAGATTCTTAGCAACTGATTCTACTTCCAAACTATGTATTTTCATTGCAGTTCACTGGGAGGACGCTGAGTACGACATTCCCAGACAACAATTGGCTTGGATTCAGATTGATAACGATGAAAACTTAAATTTTCTTGATACAGTATCAGTTACTTGTATGCCTAAAATATTAAAACAATCTGAACAAAACAGAGGAGCTTACGCAAATAGAAAAGTACCTCCTAGATTTGGACGTTTGGAAAATGGTGAAAGTTATATTCGATATCCATTGCTTTTGTATCACGATGAATTTACGGCGACTTCAACTTTGAATCCACAAGGAGCAGTAGGAGGTTCCTATATTCTTCCATTATCTCTTTAGTCTGTAACAAGATCTTGCCCAAGTTCAGCCCGTATATTGTCTTCAACACCACCAGGACATTGTACTTGTGAGGTTTTGAAATACATCCTCAATGATATTGTCACGGGTACAACCCATATGGTGAGAAAATCAGAATCTTTTTAGATACTTTCGGCTTAGTATCCGACTATCCTGCCGAATCTCCAGTTCTGGATAAAAAATCACACTCAGCTCATGCCTAATGTACTGTTTGTAGTTTCCACAAACATGTCAAACAGGTCGGATCCGAATTTGGATATTCTACTACAATAGGTTCTCTGAATCCTGCTTACATTAGAACAACTAACAGCTCTATTCAGCTACTTCGTAAAGGTCTGACAAAAGATAGTCCCACTATGCTTGGAATGGCGGAGGGTGATGAAGAAATCTCACATAAAACTCCTTTCTGCCTACTATAATTTGCTTTGAAAGGTTGTAATAGAGATCATCCAACACAGAAGACGGAATACCAGTTAGTTATCTAGATTTAGATCCATAAATTGCCACAGATGAAGCGCTCGACAATTGCATCATGGATTTAGTCAAATGCGCTATCGATGCCTCTTTTCATGGTTGCAAAATACTCACGTTAGGTGGAAAATTGACGCTTTAATATGCACATCAATAGGTGAAAATGGTTTACCAAAGCATAAACAGATTATAGCTTAATCGGTAAGAAAATGACTTCTATGACAATGACTCCAGTTTTCTGCGTTCTTCTAGCATTGGATCCAATAGCCCATATGTTCATATGTAGGCCTCCGAAGGATGATATTTTGATCAGACTGTTACGAAAAATACATATTTTGATCAGACTGTTACGAAAAATCCAAGAAATTCTACGCAATCTATATTGGTAGCCACGTTCAGAGTTTAACGGATCCACCTTTCAAAAAGTCGAAGGAAATTGCGGGTTCAAGAGACTTTCATGGTTAACATTGAACAAAATTATAGAATTAGTCAATATTGTACATTACCTTCGAATTATGGACCGAGATCTCCGCTATATGATGGATGAACCAAATTTTCACAGGCTTTTGGAATTAGCAATTCATGGTATCCTCGTTTTTAGCAAACTAGAACAATTGCAGAAATGGCTTGGGAAACAGTTCTTCAGGTATTAAAATCAACATTAAGTGGTAACAAAAATTACGAGAAACATATCACAGCAGTATTCCATGCGGCATGTTCGGATTGGAAACGTCAAATTGTTGAGGCGTTTCATACATATCAACTCTCGTAATCGGAAGGGGATCAGTGGATAACTCTGAAAATCATGGCCATATTGTTTATTGGGGACGAGGTGACAAGGCTGAGAACAGATAATGAGTCTGACGTTACATTATTAATTGAATTGGAAACACATATTAGAGAGATATACGCAGAACCATTGCGGTCACACCTTTTAGATAGATCGACCTACCAGCTACCAATAGAACGATAAGGAAGTATGTGGATTGGGAAGGGGAACGACAGTTGTTGGACGGTCTCCCCACTCCAAAATGATTGGAAAAGGTAACAGTTTGTTAAATGATGTCACGTACAACAATATTGCAACCATATCCGAGTTCCATTGTGCAGTATATGTCCTGAAAGAAGAGAGATCAACTAAAACGCAGACTTACCAATATCATCAACTCTTCGTCGGAAACGTCACACAGATGTATGGTCGACAACCAGATCTGATGCAAAAATTTTTCAATTTCATGACCGTTCGGATCAAGACATATCAGAGACTACAGTCGCCTATTTTGAAATAGTTGGTATTATTTCAATCACTGGATTCCATGATGTATGGGAGAACTCCTTGCGTCTTAATGAAAATAAACAAACGGAACGTTCGTTCAAAGTAACTCCTTCATATTCCAATATTCAACTTATCAAACTACATTATACCATACGCAGAGTCGCTGTCCTTCACTGTTGCAATGATCGGTGTACACATGACACATACGAAAATCGTATTAGGCAAAGTGGAAGTTTTCTGGAAGGAGACGGAGTATTTACTATATCCCGTCGGATGGGATTCCCACCGCAAATGGCGTGAAACAATAGGAAAATTCGATAAATTGATTTATTGCTGTATGTATATATCGTGTAATATATAGATACATATCCCCCATAAATAAACCAATTTTTGTCATATCGTATACTATATGCATTCCCTTTGTAGCGTTACAAGTAATTTGAGCACGAATTAGATGTAATACGTCTACAGTACTACTTTAATGCTTTCGATTCATTAGATGTAATACGTCTGCAGTACTACTTTAATTCTTTCGAATCATTACATGTAATACTTCTGCTATGTTACATTAATGTTATCTACATATTAGATGTAATACATCTGTAGTGTTACTTTAATCTTATCCTTCAGTTAGGTGTAATAAGTTCGTAGTGATATTTCAATGTTTTTGACTCATTACTTTGAAGGATTCTGACGCATTACAAGTAACACTTCAAAAATATTACTTACAACTGCTCTAACACGTTACAATCATCCGTAGAAAACATGAAAGGAACAATTTTCTACGAACCAGTTTGTAACGCGTCGAAGGATTTTAATTTTGTGAAATGAATTGGATTTACAGTTTGACATTTTTCTTGTAACGCGCCAGACGGGTTATAAGTAATTCTAAATAAAAACTAAACTTGAAACGTTTTTCAAATTTACCACGCAGTGTTTTTCCCAATCCTTTCCATTACTAATTAAAATCTTCTTGAGACTTCTCTCAACTGTTCAAACCATCCTCTCTACGCCGCTATTTGACATCGGTGCGTACGTGAGGATAGCTTTACATGTCGTACCCCATTCGTTCATGACTTCTGAGATAGAATGGCCTGTTAAACCCAAAGCATTGTCGCTTATAATTGTTAATGGAGGACCAAAAGGACGACGCATATTATCTTTAAGGAAATAAACGACCAATTCTTCTGTAGTCATCTTGGTCGATCTTGTTAACAGTCAACTTGTCAAATGCTCCATGCTGACGAGTATATAGTGATTACCTGACTTCGAAGGACAAAGCAGACCAGAAAAAGAGACATAAAAGATTGATAGAATACAACTTAAAGGGAGAACGTTCTTCGTATCGTAGAATGGAAGAAGCTCAGCATGCTGGCGACCTTCAAATCTACAGAAAAACGAAGGGATCTCTCCATGTACCTCTGGCCACCAGAATCTGGCCAAGATGAACTTGTGGGTCGTCTGTACATCTCAATGACCATGTTAATCGTAAAATGCGTTCAGGATACCACGTTCACTAGAAATTGGTGCCACAAGTTGGGGAGCGGAGTTGGTGCGACGGAAAAGTGTGATATCCCAAACCATGAACTTCTTTACTGTTCGTCTGATAGTCTTATGCTCCTCCAAGGCGTTCTATTCTATTGAAAGAGCAGATAAATGGAGAAGGACACCCACAAGTCGTGAATCTAGTTCTTTGAGATGTGCCCCAACTTGGACAGAGCAAACAAAGGTACCTTCGGAATCTTCCTCAGTGGAGGGTGGGCCTTGAATTACAAGAGACAGATGATCCACTGCGCCATGCTCACTCCCATGACGATACTCGATATTTACTTTGTACTGAGATAAAAAATGTAACCAACGGGTGAGGAGACCGTTTAAATGCCTATTGGCTAACGCGTAATGTAATGTATGATGAACTGTGATTATAATAAAGGATATAAATGAAAGTAGATAGCGTCTAAAATTCTGGAGAGCGAATATGAAGACCAGTGACTCTCTCTGGTATGTACCATAGTTGCTCTCACTACTATTCATGGTCCTGATAGCGAATTAAATAGGGTGAAAACGACCATCTTCCTTCCTTTGGGATATGATAGCACCAACTGCAACAGATGATGTGTCAGTCCCTACAATGAAACTCTGTTCAAAGTCGGGTAACTAAAGTACAGGGGGTGAGATTTGCGGCACATTCATCTTCTCAAAGGAGATGTTCATCTTAGCGTTCCATTCAATGGGGTGTTTCCTCGTAGTCTTCGCATCTCAAAGTGTGCATGTATCTGCAAAACAATTGATGAAAAGATGATAATATCTCCCTAGCCTCAATAAGCTGCGCAAATTGGAGCCGGTAGTCAGTACTTGAGCCATTTGAATGGAATATATCCTGGGAGGGCCAATTGAATCACTCATCGGGTTCAGGACATGTCCAAGTGTTTCTATCTTGAGCTGAATGAACGAACATTTTGAGATTTTTAACTTCAGTTCATGGTTCTGGATCATGTGAAAGACTTCTAAGAGATTATCGGTGTGTTCCTCCTTCGACTTGGAGATCACAACTAGATCATCGAGATAAAACGGAACAAAAGGGACACACTAGCAAGAATGATGTCCATCATTCCCTGGAAGGCAGAAGGGGAATTCGGGGGGCCAAATGGTCTGACTTCGAAGAGAACATTTGCAAATCGGCGCAAAACATTCGTCTTCTCTTTGCACGTTTATGATATGCGTAATATCCTATATCCAGAAATCAAATCCAGAGTTGAAAGTACCAAACTGCCTTCGAGATCTTAAAATGTTCCTTGGATCTTCGAAAGTATCCAAATACCCGTTCATATTTTGGCTCAGCGCACGGTAATCCACGCTGAGCTGATGCTTGTCATCTTTCTTAGCCGCTATTACCAGGAGGAATGTCCATGTAGATATTTTAGTCGTTATCACACCAGCATCGAGCATCTTGTACGATTCCTTACGAACGTTCTCATTATGGGACGGGGACATGCGGCGAGAAGAGATGTGAATGTGTTCATTATCTACCAACAAAAATGAGTGTTTGATAAGTACATCCGCTGGTTGAAGGTCATCCTAAGTCTATTCCACAATATATGACTCTTTAAGGGAGGAGGAGATCTTACTAGAGTTTTCATAGAACAAATGGACCAAACTTGCGCGTGAGACACCCAGATTGTGCTCACATTCTGAAACACAATCATCAAATTCGTTCGCTTCACTTTCTAGAATCTTGAGAAAAAATGTGCTCTCCAGATCATCTTCTTCTTTCAAAGAAGAGTCTGGGAAAATATCGGTATCGGAAGTGAAGTCTTTACTTCCCGTTCCCCTATACACAAGGTGATACTTGGAGACATCTGGCTACATGGGCAACGTGAATTTATTTTTACAAATCTTGAAATGATCCACGTCTTCATAATTGTCCAACTTACTTAAAGACTTCGCATCGTACGGACACCGTTAATTAAATTAAAGGGCGAAAATTTCATAACAAGGAAGTCCAGAGCTACCGGCACATAGTCAAAAAAAACCGACTGACCTTTTATCAATCCCTCCTTTGAAAATGGGAATCATTAACCAGGGGCATGCCTTTCTTTTTCGGTATGCAGGTGAGCGATAGAGCTTTGACGATATCTTCTGACATGATATTCAATGACGCACCTACGTTCAACAAGGTTCAAGCATCTGTAACGTATACTTTCACGCCTTTCAAACAAAGGGCCCGTCTAGCTGCATCATCTGAGGCTTCTATAGGAACTTGATTGTAGGATTCAGCTGCGAAATTGGCCATACGGGCCGGGGGAGTCGACTTTTCACGAAAAACACTAGTCAGCTCCTTGTTTTGCTTCGACAGCATCTCCTAGGAGCAATTGTCCAAAATTCATCCCACAAGGGGCATTCTTAAATGCTATGGCCACATCATATTTTGAAACTTGCCTCAATACATCATTCTTTCTAGACCTCACATTTTTCTTCCGAGCAATTCTCTTATTCGGGCGTGCTGGAACATGGACGGGATTTAACACGTTATTCGTAGAAACCAGGCCTTCCGGGCGAGAACTCTTCGGCACTGACTGCCTTACATCGTTCCTCTTGACAGTTAAGACTGGATAAAAATCCTCTTTCTACACAATGATACTGACATTCAACTCATTCCTTGTCTCATCTTCATTTTTATCATTATCACCGGCCTTTCTCCCCAGCTTCTTGGCTCGAATCCGGCACATCATCTCGGAGTGTACCATCCAGTAGCACTTGGTACAAAGGTAATCTTGATGGGGGTTTCAGTGCAAGATTTCTGCAATATGAGCATGTATGCTCCCCATCTACCTCGGAACTCCTATAAGCTTGCGAAATTTTCAATATCATGGGGGTGAGGTTAGCAAGTTGATCCGTTAGGGCGCCAACTTTTCTTCGGCTTTATAAACCCGAGCGTCTGTGCTAACAAGAAGCCGAGTCCGGGAAAAATGTTTCTTACGTCCTTGAAACGTGTTCTTACCCTTCTGAAAGTCTATGGTGGCTTGTTTTGCCGTTTCATAGCCAGAAGAACCTTCATTGATGGAAAAATATACCAACTCCGGTATCTTCATGGTTTAAGTGCGAAGCAACCCAAACGTAGCCTCGTAATTGAACTTCGCCTTCTGTACGGCACCGTCCATTTGACGTAATGAGACGACAAGATCATCGGTACGAAGTCTTGAGGACATTGAATTTTGGATGAGATCTTGCGCATCCTCTCTATCTCCAAAGTGATCAATAAGGGCCTCCTCGACTCGAAGGTACTCTAAAGCTTCGGACTTTATCTCACCATCGAAGGAAACGTTTTCGTAGTAGCAATCGAAGGCGGATCCATCGAGATAGGCAACCAGTTCGGAGGTCTTCTCCTCGAATGACTTCCCTCGTCTCACCACGTTTTTGAAGTAGAATAAGAAACGATGGAGGTCGGAATCTTCAGAATACATACAGGTCAAATCTGGCCTCTATTAGAGTACCATGTCGGCGTGTTATTTCACAAGCTGATTGTGCGCCATAAAATGAGAAAAATGGTCTAAAGAAGACCGGTATATATATATATATATATATATATATATATATAACTTCATTTTCTTACTCCCACTCCTTTCAACCAGTACTGTAGTAGTGAAAAGTTCTAGTGGAAGCTGGTGCAAAAATAGATCTCTGAAAAATCCCTACTGTAGTCCGGCCAATCACATCACAACAAGGAAATATAATATCTATCACAACGCAAAACACATACCTCACATCATATACACTGCAATTCACTCTTGCTGCATTTATGAAGACGGTCAAGCAACAGTTAGAGCATGTTTACTGTTGACCTATTTCTACAACTTTTTTTGACACATTTTGTGAAATTTGCTGATGAAGACAAAAACGAGAGAGTTATTGGCGGATAATACCCATAATCCTGTCAGTAAAGTTTAAAAATACTGCAGGACATTACAGAAAATCTCATTTTCTGTCAGGAGTGTCCGTATTTCTATCACGTGACGTTACAACCATATTCTCGTAGGCCAATGAAATCACGAGGAGCCTTTGGAATTGAGGTGTATTCCATCATGGCACTGATTATTTCTCTCCAAATCCAATCCCAGATTATTTGACCTAGCATTCTCCCTTGCTTCCCTCACAACCCAATACAAATTGCAGTGTTCATGCCTATCTCTAATTCTCTTGATACTAAAACAAGCAAACGTACATCTGACTCATCACTAATCTACATCTCAACTACTTCACCGGGTCAGTTTCTTTTTCTAAAAGGAAGTAGCAAAAGCGGACATTATCTTGTCATGGGAAGAGGTAGCGGTTGGAGTGGCATGGAGTTTGGGAACATGGCCAGATCGTGGATCTACAGATATGAGAACGCAGTAACTGGAGCTGATCAAATTTCATTCACATTTAGGGATACCCCCTTCGAAAAGTTTAAGACCTTTCAACCGCCGAACAATTATTAGAAGACGTACGGCGGTCACTCATCGCGATCCGTCCGCGGAAGTTTTAACGAGATTTCTTCGGATGTTCAAAAGTTTCGCAGTTCAATACGCATCACGAAGAATGAGATTATATTGATGGCTATTGCCAACCATCTTGGGAGTAGAGAAAGTATGTACTACGAAGCTCGCAACTTTTCTAATGATCAATTGAAAGCTCACATGGCTTATCAAGCACCCTGGATCCATTCGAAGCTCTCGGATGAGGGAACAACACCTGGTGGCGTACCGGAAGTAGTTCAAAGCGATGGGGAAGATGAATCAGCAGATGTACAAACACCATTATATGAGAAAGTGAATTATTCAAGTGATGTAGTGAGTTATCAAACGGTGCAGGAAAATAAAAACAGTAGATATGGGACAGGAAAGCGACCAGTTAAGCGTAAGTTGGAGCTTCAATTTCGCAAAAATCACCATATTGGAAAGAGAGAGATAGAAAATGGCGAGGATTTGCGGATGCGTTAGAACGACGCATCAATCTGTTAGCGGCGAATAATGCCATTTTGGCCTACTCCAGTAAAGACTGGGAAACCTCAGAAGATCTTCGGGATCGTGCGGAATTATTTCGTCTCGTCCAGAGGCGGCACATGAAACGACTTCGTACCCAAATATTGGAAGGAGCTGAGCGTGGTGCACCCACTGCTCGTATCGAGCATCGTAATCTGGTTGAAACTATTTTGCCGCGAAGTGAGTCCAGAGGTACTAAAATTGCTACAGATGGGTGTCAATGAGTTGGAGATATATTATATGAAGAAAGTAGTGAGAAATATGACTAATGAGACGTTCTTTGATTTACATTAATGAACATTATCGATTTCCCAACTCCTACCTATAGTACCCCACCCATAACGGATTGAGAGTACCGGTCGTTGGAGGTAGAGGTGGCAGAGGCTTAGGGATGGGATCACTCCATTACGGTGGACTGCAAACACCGTCGTAACAACAACAGCGGAGGGTCAGATAATCTCGTGATTTGACACGACCAGTATGGCACTTTTGGAGGAGCGCACGTGGTGCAGCACTGATAGATCGCCCTAGTCTCGCCCGTTTAGGGACTCGTCTGGTAGTTGTTTTGATAGGGTTGATCTGAGATGATGTAAACGTTGGAGGTCGAGTTCTCACCAGAGGAAAAATGCCCGTCTCGATGGCGCCCAGTTGGCGTCGACGAGACGACATTTATTGCCTAGGTCTGATGGTGCCCACAGACCTGTAGGTCCAAACCTACAAGTGTGCAAGCGCTGCACGTTGTGGGAGGAAGAGAAAAAGGGAAAGACAAGTCTAGAAATGGAAAACTGGGGTGGAGGCTGGTGGTCCGTACAATATAGTAGACAAGAAAATAATGCACACAATTCGTGTGGGTAGCCCTTGGTATCAACTTCCAGAGGATACGACACCACTCCCTTCTGCTAAGGTTGGTGGAATGGGCTCTGCAGTCTCCGTTTATAATTGCGACGGCCAACGCCATCTTCAACCTGCCTTTTCTCCCGCTGTAATTTTGCATCAATTAGTGCACACAATCAAGCGACCATGGTCGGATCAACTGCGATCGGAATCGAGACATCCGATGGTGATTCCATCACCGTCGAATGGGTGTCGGTGCGCGCCAAGCGCAAGCGTGCGAATGAAATCAAAAAATGCGGCGAGGTACGTGTCATTGAGGGCAATGTCGAACCGTTGAATAATCACGAAAACAGAGCTTGAATTTTCAAGACCATTATCATACGACAATGCTTCGACCACATCACTGGGCGTAATAATATCTTTCCTTGTCTCTTGGACAAAATTTAAAATGTGACGTTTTGAAATTACAAAATGCCCGTGGACCATGTTCTTCGAGATTTGAGCCTCAGGATGTATGAATCCTGATAGATAGAATCTTTTATTGAAACTATCTGAGGTAATTACAGGCATTAAATTATTCCCATAAGTCTTCTCATAATCAGATATAAACCATAAATTTTTGCAATCTGAAAGTTGGGCCCGAATGCGAAATACTATAGAATCCGCAATGCCTATTGTGTAACAATATGTTTTGTACTGTCGTTCCGAACAACGGTGTCTGTAAAGAACATGGACAGTTTATTTTCCATACCCGCACTACGCAAATTACTCCTACTGTCACCCAATACCGTTGTATTCTAATTTTTCTCCATCTTTCCATAAAAACAGCAGAACAATGCTAAGAGATTCACTTATTAACGTGAACGTTTGCATTAGTTGCTCTATCACGAAGGGGTTCCAAATTCATTTTGTAGTCGATGTACACTACAGCCGCTGTTCCTGATTCTGCGTTCTCCATTTCTTGCATAAAACTTTCTAATTTTTCCTGAACAATAGTCCGTTCTTTATGTCCCATCAATAGTTATATCTTTTGTTTTGCCTCGTCCAAAGCCTCTATAATTTTATCATTCAAGGTTTAAACACATTGAAGAATATTGTTGATAACCGCAAACGGGGCCATACTCTATTTTCATTTGCTTCAAGACTTTTCAAACCTTCAACCTCTAAACTTTCAAATGATATCATGACATTCATCTTCATCTGCACCATAATATGTCGAATGGGTGTCGTAGCTGTATTTTATAAATTCAGTTACACCGTCCAATTGAGAAAGAATCTTCTCTTTTCCTTCGGAGTGTAAAATCTCCACTTTGACAATAGGCCAACCGAACCATTTCCAAATTCTCAGACAAAAGTGTTTGAAGTATGTAGTCTATACAAGCTCTTTCTCTCCCTCACTTTTTGTCAATAATGATGACATATACATACACAACGTTATTCCATTTCTTTTCAAATGTTCTGGGATCCGATTATATTCATGATATGTACTCTGCAAAGACACGCTAGTCATTTTCCTCATGATTTATGGAAAACGTATGTACTGCCCGTTACACGTTATTCTCCTCGTTACCCATGATATTTGTTGCGCATTGTTCCCACGTAAAATAATCCGCACAGCTCTCTCGATAAAATCGTCATTGAAATTCTTTCGCCCATATTTTAAAACCTTTACTGTTCCCAGCGTCCCAATATTAATCAAACCGTCTCGTGCCTTTTTACAAATACGACCATAAGATCCACTTTCCCTTTGTTTATTAGAACGACTACACTTCATCACTGTACCATACACATCACCAACACAATCCGATTCCGTGTCTTCGTTACTGTCTCCATCGCCAGTACCGCCACCGTCCGTAACATTCAACCAAGAATAATTTGTTCCTTCTTCTTCATTTTCCTTGTGCTCGGTTTCTAAATTAATATACCCTATTTCATCACCATCTTCCTCCATAGCTTTATCATTTTCGGAATCACCATACGTATTATTTCCCGTCAACGTGTCACTACTTTCTGGTATTTAATTAACCTCTGATATTAACCTATACACCTCCTTGACGGGAAGATGCGAAAACAGAACGGAACTCAGGACTTATTTCTCGACCCATTCTCTGTTACATTTCTTCATGCCCCTGACGACCCCAGAACATATCTCATTATATGCTGCAGTCTTTTCACATCTTCCTTGTACAAGCCTTCACCGTCGTTTGGAAAAACGAAATGTGCAACTTTTATATTACACATGTCCAAAGCGTTCACCAAATTTTCATGATGAAGCCGTGGAAGTTTCCGCACCGCTGTCTTTTTAATACTACCAAATATTCAAATTACTGAATGTATACAATTCGTACTCCCCATGAGTCTTCGAGCACCCCTTGTGAATGATCCCCATCCAATCTGATAATCATTACCAAGAATGTTCACATCATTGTCATAATTCGTGAGGATATCAGCCAATTGATCGTTTTCGTTTTCACCGTCTATCATGTTATTGCGACTAGTATCATTATTGAAATATCAATTTGTCATATGGCGCAAAACCGCAGCGAAATGTTTTCAATTTAAAGGTAGTTCAATGTACTCCAGAGGGAAGGAAATGGAGTACTAAAGAGAGTCCATGACCCTTTGTTTCGAGTAGCTCGTTTTGGTACTTGCACTCCACCAAAAAAATGAGGGAGAGATTGGATTGTCGAAGGTCACGGTAGATGGTTGATGTTCATATTGATCTTAGCGCTCTTGTGAAGCGGTGGATGTGAATACGACGTGGGTTGAGTGGCAAAAAGAAAGAGGTTGTAAAGTGCGGTTGAGCGGCTCTCGCAAGAGAGATTGAGGTCCTATCGTAGCCGAAACGGATTTCGTTATGGTCGACGAAATATAAGTTTCGGGGTTAGGTTCAGAATCCGTTTCGTCTTGGTCCATGTGCGGCTCGCGAAAAACGGCGAGCTGTTTTTCAATTAACAGCGGGTATTTGACAGATTGTTGTTGCTTCCGAAACAAGGAATGTGATCTCTTTTATGATTCCGACTCGCGGGATAGGCCGACCATTTCGGCGTAAGAAATATCCCACTCCATGAGCGAGGTGGGGTGTGGGCTTGTGTTGGCAATATCTTGATTTGGAAGCAGTATCTTTGGATGTTCTCCTAATTTAGCAACTAATATACAGAAAGGTTTTCAGTCGCTTACATCAGCTATTAATGTTCCTGCTAAACTTAAGTGGTTGTCGTAGAGGCGTGATGTTGGTTCAACGAGGATGAGTCCTTGGCGAGCCGTTGTGACAGGAACCCAGGTTTGACCTTCCTGTTGTATTACAGTGTGTTCCCCTACATATAGCTTTAGCAAAGTTATCCCCGTTGCTTGTATTTATTTCTGTTCCTCTAGTAACGGCGGACCATTCAAGAGTCTCTCGTTTAATTTCGTAATGATAGGAACTATGGTACCGTCTTCAAGTACAACTAACCGCTCACGCAGTCGGATTTCTTCGACATGATTGTCGCGGAAATCACAACCGACTATTTCAGACGTTGTTAGTCGATCATCCAAGAAGAAGGCCACCATCTCCGACTGCGATCAAAGATTTGAATCTGGTGTTATCTTCCGCACCATGTTAAGCGGTCTGTTGTTATCATCTCGAATGTTGTTCGACCCTTTTAGGGCTGCAGAAAACCGTTTTGTTCAAGTAAGGTGAAACCAATATTGTCATATTCACGATATTTTTGTCTGGCTAATAAGAATACCGCGCCTTGCGTGCTTGCGTGCTTGTAAGCTTTACTTTACGCCATGGGCGTTGCATACAACCAAAATTATTCGTTGGTAATGATGTTTTTGATGCGACGGAAGTGATAAGAGGGACAAGGGGACTCTGTGAATTAGTCTTTGAGCAACTCAGGATTTTCTGTACTACAAAAAAAGAAGATTCGGAAATTCCCCTGGTTGCTTTCCATGGGTCTTTTCCCTGTTTCTTGTAACGTCGTCACCTATCTGAGGGGTGTTGTTCTGCTGGCGTGCAATTAACGTCAGTTTTTCCATGCAGTATGATGTATCCATCACACGAATCCTCTGTGCTGTTGGCAACTTTTCATAGTTGCTAATGACCTGCTCCATTTCGAAGAATTGTAGTTGACTCTTCGGAGAAATGTGGTCGAATTCATAATATTGGTGACAGATCATTGGTTGTTGTGTCTGATCGCTTCGTTTGTTGGCGGTCCACCCACACGGTTGGGGGTTTAAGAGCATCCACCAAAGTTGATGTATCCTGGTCTGACTGTATTTACGTACAGCTTGGTTTCTTCTTCCATTATCGTGGATGGTAAGACCTTGGTGTTCACCGAATCGTCTGGTACTACAATGTTGAATTCGGTCTTGGCCAATTGTTGATCAACTAGTTCTTCCGCGAAGTGTACTTCGCGTAATGTTTTCGACCCCGGAGGGAGTTATGTTAAACTCCGCATTGCAACGCGTTGTGCTCTGTATGCGTCATCTTGGTCGTAGACAAACTGAACAAGGCGGTCTAGTTTGGAAAGACGCTACGGTAATGATTCTTCCTCGTAATGAATGCATATCAAATGCATTTGTTATATGTTTATTATAATGAAGATGTCAGAAGTAAAGTCATGAGAAAGGAGAGACATGTAAAAAAACATTTTCTTCATATTTTGAGAATGAAGATCAGCATCGAATGTAAATACTTTAAATTCGTTTAATGTGACACGTGTAACTGTTTTGAAAACTCTGGTTGGTCAATGTCTACTTTACTGTAAACAACATTCATTAATTAAATCGTTTCTAAAATTTTCTTTGCAAACTATCCAAAATAGCGAGTAATACATTCATTGATAATAATGATTTCATTACTATTTGGAAACTTGGCATGGCGAAAGTATATTTTGGTCACAATTTACAAAGTGTACACATTTAAAGCAGCTACCATCTTTACTTTATTTAATTGGTCCTGAGTGATAGAAACGTTGCTCAGTTAGCAATGGAAATGGAAATTAAGAAAGTAAAAACATTTCGAATGATTTTTTCCACCCCATTTTCCTTCTTTATTTTTATTGATACAATAGGACCATTTTTAATGCTATCTCGCATGAAAAATGCTGCTGAGGTCCTCAGCAACACTTTTATTGCTACACAGCAATAAAAATGGTGCAATCAACTATATTTTTCCATGTAGTGCAACTTTAGCATCAATCAATTTCATAGTAGTTTTTAAACGAATGATTTAATGATATATCATTCAATCATTCGTTTACTAGTTATAACTGAGGGCTGAAAGAACAAACATAATATAATTTTGTGAAAGTTGGGATAGAAAACATTTCAAATAGATAGAATCATATGTACTTATTGTAAGTCATATTCTATGTCTATTGTTATTGTAAGTAGAAATATTGAATACTTCGTTTACGTATGGAGAATTAATATTTAAAGATCCAGATACATCAATTATAAAATACGATTTACATTCAAATGCATTTTGTTTTTGTTATTTTTAAATGCTTGGTGTCGGTGTTAAATTGAATTTGTGAGATTCCGTTGGGACTTGTTCAAGATAGTGTGATTTTCCATTATTTAGTTTAAGATATAAATCAATACATGATACATTATTGTTATTAGTATTATTCATGTTCAATAAACCAGATATTGGTATAGGAGCATGTAAATTTATTATATTATTATTATCATTTTTGAATTTTGAAATTATTGTAGATCTCTAGCAACAAGATTTTACATCACGTACACAAAGTGATAAAAACATTAATACAGAATAATCTTCCAGTTCAGTAATAAGTTAAACACTTAAATCAACAAATAATAACTTACCTGATACTGTCAGGGAAGTTCTTACTTTATAATTTCGGTGTTAAACTTATTACTGAACAATATATAGTATATATTTACATGTATCAGTTTTTATAACTGTTTCAATTCTTCCATACTGAAGGGAATTTGTGCACAGGTATATTGTATGTAAACTTGTTTAACGGACTACATACTCCACCCACTATCCACAGGTCGGAAACCACTGATTGACGATATAAGAAAGACATTTTTCGGAGATAGTGGAATTTTTGTGATAAAGCCTGTCTTTCGTTGTTCTAGGTAACGCCCAAGAAAAGGGAGTACGTATGTTGGGATGTACAATAATCCGTTAAAACTACCGTGTATACTTTCAGCTCGTTTGGACTTACGAGAGGAACTACACCCCAAACACCGAAAGGTGTAAAGAATGCACCTGTTATGAAAATTGTTCGCCTGGGGAGGAATGGACTGTTCGTATGGATCAACGAACATATAAATCATAATACATCATAATGACACCATAATAACCATTTTATGATTGCATGGTGATCGAGGAAGTGTACGAGTTGGGCCTTATTGCCGCACGCATGTTGAGTCAGGCCTGGGAATTATTTTAGAGATAGTCGGGATTTAAAAATACCAATACTCAGACTGCATTAAATACTTAGCACAATTTCAAGTTTCAATTACGTTGAAAGAACGAACACAAATGCTTAATAAAAGTTTCAATGACTTACTTTTCAGATTTACAACAGCTCTTCAAGAAATTTCCACAGATAGTATGTTGTGTTTCCGTGATATTTAATAATATTAGTCCAAACAGGAAAGTCTATCACGTACTATTACACTTAACTCTAGGTTAAATTTTTATAAACATATATTCTCGGATTGTACTTTTTTCCATATTATCTGTCGTCTTTTTTCTGATGATTAATTCAAGAATCACGATTGGAAATTTGATTGACAGTAGTATATTTTCAAAATCTCAACAGAACTCTGTCCTTTCATTACAATTAGACAGGGTGATAATTGTCCGCTCGGTGCCTTTTTGAAAATAAAAAATAAAAATAATCAGGAATTTATGTGCCATTTTCACACAATTTCATTAACTTTTCTTAACCCGCCATTTTCTCAATTTCTCACATTCTACCAACACATTTAGTCCCTCAGTGTCAACCATCACAAATAAAATTGCAACGATCAGCACCTCGGAAACATAGTTTATTCATCAACGATACTAAACGGCGATCTCAACATTTCATTTCCCATCGCAACAAATTTCACGCGCTAACATCTTCACAAAGGTAAGTATACATCTCAACTTTTTATTGATACCGACATTTCATTATAGCTGCTATTACAATTATTAACTTTTTTTCGGTAATGACTTCTTCTGCATTCGGTTACCAGGTAACTTCTCTTCTTTGACTACCCTCAGAACATGTTTGTACTCTTTCCAATTCTATACTTACATTATAATTTCATATTCTTTTCATATAAAATAAAATAACATATTTCCCACTGATGATATTTATTTATGTACTTCGATATATCAGTAGATCAACAGGGAACGCCTATCCACCCCAAGATCATGGATATTATAATGGTATTCTGCGATATATTATTTATATTATATGTGCGTATGTGCATTTGTGTGTAATAATTTCCTTTTTTATTGAGGAGTTGTTTGGATGTTGTTATTAGTTGTTATTATCCCTCTATTTTCACAGTTTTTTAGTTCCTTTCACTTTTTCTTATTTATCTTAATTTTGAATAGGAGCCTCTTTATCATGTTTTCTATATTTCCACATTTTTGTTATTGCGTCATTTTTATTCTTATGATATTTTCAATATCACACACTATGATAGCTTTATAAAACAAAATATATCATGTATACTGAAATCGGTATACATGTATTGCAATGTATATTGCAATTATTCTATATATCATTCACATATTCCATCATATAATTCTTACATATAATAGATATATACATCATAAAAAGCGGTATTCATCAACTTTCCCATTCATCCCATAAATGTTCTATGGATGAAACATTGACGATTGCATACGGCATATGAATTAATTAATTTAGTGTACATATACTTAAACATTCAACACATGAATGTTGGCCCGGACTATTTGTCCATTTATTCTCCACCGTCTGTGAGTAAATTCCTATGCCTCATACATTAAAACATACAGTATCTGTATGCCAAAGTTAATGGCCCATACATGTTATCTTCAAATTGTGTAGATTTTTCCTTCAATTACCATCCGTAGACATGCAAACACTGTAGCTTTCTGTATATAACCTACATGGACCCCTGAACTTTGCATGGCCTAGTATATGTCACATCCACCCAAAAACTACGCCTGTTGAATGTAGGAATTCAGTTCCGGAAACATAGGCGTGTAGCAGACTACTGGACTAAATAACAGCGATGATAATGACGTGGCTATAGTTTCAGCCAAGATATCTTCTATTATAGAAGAAGATAGAGCCACTGACGCTGAAATAGACGACAAAACGGACTCAAATACCATATCATCACACATAAAGCATTCAACCTCGCTCTCTTTCATCTCTACCGTAACTCATTATCGGATCCTATTACATACCCCAATCTTCCACCGCAACTCTAATCGGAGCATGATCACGCACTTATCATCAATTCTGACGTTGCAGAAACATTTCAGCAATGATCGTACCTCTCACCAGAAAGCGTACCCTACTTTTTCATAGATTCAGGCGCTCCCAGATCCGTTATAGGAAAACATGCACTAACCCTTATTAAATTCTATTTTTCTTCCTATCACTCTCACAAATCCTATTCTTTCTTATTTCGTTGTTGTAATAAGACATACAAAGCACTGGGAACTGTAGCTTTTGTGCTACCTACACCTTTGAACATGGAATATATACTGGTACCTCTGGACAGCTGCTTTGTCGGAGTGCGGGGTTGTCACTGAAGTAAATTGATCAGGTGGAGTAAGTGCTACAGAAGATGACGGCAAGACGTCTTTGAAGTCGTCATCGCCGCTGTAATTATAAACTGTTTCAGTGATGTGCATCATGGATGTCATCACGTAGACTTGGCAGATATATATTGGTGTATAGGCAGATAATGTGCAGAGTGGGAAGTGCTGTTTTTCGTGCTTCATCAAATATAGTAGCTGGATCGCTGGTTTTAAATTTAATTGGTCATCACCTCACTCGGGATTGTGGCAGTTCATTTTTGGGGTCTATTCTTTGTTTGGAGTATGTGAAAATGACGATCAGAACAAAAAGCGTTGAGTACATTAGTACATTATGAAT
>JAULBU010017789.1:0-20437 GCA_032358235.1 Odonthalia washingtoniensis | reverse complement strand
GCAGTGTCGCATGGTATGGAACTGCACAAGAGTGGAGCCAACTGATGACCGTTTACCCGAATTGCTAATAGGAAGCAACTAAGTTAGTAAATAGGTATTTTGATTAATCGTCTATACAATTAGTCACTCTGTCAAAGACAGCGACTATTATAGCCGACAATTTGCCAAGAAGTTACATTGATCAGTAGCGTAACAACTTTGCACTGCAAATTTTGTACGAGTACGAGAACTTTCTTGCCTTTCGCTGTTATCTTCAATAAAACGGGTACGCTATTACTATTATTATTATTGATACATTTATCTTTGATAATCCCGAGTTGGATTTTCCGGACAAATATGTTGGTATGTTCGCATGTCCCCATTGCCCTATGACAACCTGTGGGCTTCTGGAGCTATAGGACCAATAGTGCCACTTGGAAACTCACGGCTGATGAGCCAATCAAATCATGCCACATGTCAGACAGCAAAAGGCGGAACCGCCACAATGAGAGATGCCGGTCAAACTCTCACGCGGGCCCCTACCTTTAGATACACCCTGCGGGATTCGAACGCCAAACCTACCGTTTAGCAAAGGGTCTCCCGATCCCTACGCCACAATACGGGCTGGTGACTTTTACTGATTACGTACCGATTTTGTACAGCTTTTCAGTACATTCTTTCGCCGTCCGTTAAATTATCGGTACGGAAGCGTATCTAGTAAACATGGGGATCTATATCCCCATCACCGTTTTTGATCACCGAAAAGCAGAAAGCAGCAACTAACGCCCAGTCGCTGCAGCAACCTGAATACCACAGAAGTGAGATAATGTGCCTGTTGCTGGCCAAAAACTCCACATGTGTCTTTAACAATAACGTAGTACGGTCAAGAACGCCAGGGAATAAGTATGCTTTTTGCTCCTGTTTAACCCAGCGTGGTTTTAAAAATTGTTGGTTGTCGGTTTCTAAGGTACAGAGTAAAACTTATTTCGGAGAGCTATTAAAATAAATGTAGTGCACTTTTTCAATTTATGTATGGCGTGTTAGTCTTCAAAATAGATTACTGGGTTTGAAGAGGAGTGTAATGTAAAGCACATGTCAGCGACTTATCCTAGCGTTGAAGTGGCGTATAGAATGGTGGTCTACAGTTCAAAATATACGATTAAACTCGCGATCTTGAGAATGGCAATCAAGCCCGAGACTTCAAGTATTTGACTACAGTAGAATATTTACGATTGAACCCACGGCTCCAAATATTGGACTACATGAAAATATTTACGGGTAAACTCGCGACCCCGAGAATGAAAACCGGGCACGGGTATATATAACACGTGTAGACAGAGCAATAGCAGCAATTTCAAAGTGAGTAGATTTAACAAAACAGTAGTCTCAAAAACAATCAAACAGTCAAAATCAAACATGATTCTGGGTTGCCAACACGCAGTCAGTAGAAATCAGGATTTGTTGACTCAGGCTCTCTAACCTTTCGGTTCAGTAGATGGTTGTCTTTTGTTCTTATTTAGTCGGGTCTGTCGATATTTCGACAAGCACGGTTATATCATACAACAACCGAGGAGGAGGAGAAAGGGGGAAAAGAGGGGGAAGAAAATTAACGATGAAAAGCAGGAAAAAGGGGATAAAATTAACGATGACAGGAAATGATGATGAAAACTATACACGTATGCTGTAATTTGAGGTCTTGTCTATTGAGATATTTTGTCAAAACAAAATCACGCGCATGGCTGGCAGTATATACATTTTAGTTTGAGGGACGTCACATGACACGATATTGTAATGATTGCACTCTTTCTGTAGTCCACCACGTGTACTAACACAGTACGTGACAACTTTGAAGCGCCGTCAATCGACAAGTGTGTTTACCGCACGACGAAGGAGGAATAGTTCACGTAATATGCTTATATATCGCGTGGCTGTAAAGACCGATAGACAATAAAGACGGGCTAAGCATTAAATCAAAACCACCACCATCAATAGAAGAGGAAACTCTGAGGCCAAAGGGCAACCCGAATTTCTCGTCAAACCAACGCATGCAGTCATACATAAAGGTGGGACGGGCGTAGCCAGACGACCGGCAGTGAACAGTACCGGAAGGACCACACAAATTTGTGTGGAGCCTGGGAATTGGATCTGCAAATCCGTGCTGGAACATAGCACGCCAGGATCTAATGACCAAATCGAAAGCCATTTCGCTATCGGGAACGGAACAACAACAGAAGGTAATAAAGACTTTATGCTAATCCATAGAAGAAAATAAAAACCAGGACCCAAGCCATGGAAACCGAGCCAGCGGAGAAACGACTGTGATGAATCTGGATAGGAACAATAGCGTCTTCTTTCATCAATTGGGGTTTTCCTTTTTCTTCATGTAATCTTCTCCACTCAGCATTATAGTATTTATAGACTTCGGATCGTCTATATTTATTGCAATATTTCAACATAAGTATTGATCTCTCGTAATCAAGAAACTTATTTCTTGAACTCTCGTTGTCCAAACAAGGAGCAATCATTTAAACAGTACTTGGACTCTTATTGTCCAAGCAACTGACCAACAATAAATTATTTATTGGACTCTCCTGTCCAATCAACTTCCATATTCTATTATCATTACTTCTTGTAATGATTCAATAATCTTCAAATAATCATAGCAACTTACTTGTAGATCATCTCCAAATAATATTCGATTATTCATAACAGGAGCGTCACTGATACCGGAATGAGGATGTAGCCATTTCCGAATATACCTTGAATGTGAAAGAGGTAATTATCACAATAGAGCATTTTGGCAAACCCAAATAATGTCGTTAAGCTGTGTAGGGGTGCGCAAAAACTAATTATGTTTTAAATAATTTAAGAGAGACTTTGTATTCCAACACGATGCTTTTCGTAATAGTCCTGGCATGCACGGGTAAGCTCATGAACCGCTTTTGACGAAACAGGTATCCAAAGAAAGGGTACAATCTCCTCTTGATATTGAAGACGTTTGAAGGTGAACATATGAATACGGAAAAGTTATATGAGGAAAATTGTGATTCTTATTGCGCAAAATTAATCCTGTTAAATACTTTTATGTTGAAAGGATGAATGAAAATGTTACCAGATATCACACGTGGAAATGTAAAAATATGTCATTACCCAATAAAATTGCAAGGATTATATTTTGGCAGCAATGTATTATGTTGTTTGAACAGATACTACTACCCAAAATTAGGTATTTCAGAAGAGGAGAAAAATGAAAGTAAGGAAGAACGTGACAAACTGTTTTGTACACGACATGTACCAAATACCACCCACAAGTGCAAATACCATACTTTTCATAATTTCAACTCATTGCAGTGTACGTGTGACAAGTAGGGTATTTGTTGCAGAAGATGGTAGAAAAATGACAGTAGAAGGGAATAGATTAGTCGAGGTGGCATGAAAAGGAAAGGAAACTTAGTGAAAACCTTAATAGATGTGTGCGCAATGTTATGAAATATCGACGAGAAATCATAAACTGGTTTCAACAGAAACGTCACAATCTTTTCTTTGAAAGAAATAAATCAATGAGGCCAGAAACGAATATTTGAAAACACGATTTGGGAGCAGTCATGTAATATTGATAACTCTGTTAATGTTACGAGGATAGAGGCATACTGCGAAGTAAGTCCCCTACTTTCAGGAGGTAAGAAATTCACGCAACGTTGTCGAAATGCAGGCGTCATCTACGCGTAGAGAAAAAGAACCAGGCTTGATTATTGTTTACTACAAAGGGCAAGAGAAGGCAAAAAATTGTGGTTGGCATTCAAAGAAACAATTATCTGATATTCAAGTAGTAATACAGGTTTTGTCACAAGTGTCAGATTCGAAACCTTTTGTGTCTGTTGGGATTTGTGTCTACGAATGGTAAGGAGCGGGTAGTAAAAATATACTTAGTCATGAAAATAGTGGGCAAGTGATTTCAATTGTGCATTCCGTGCCCATTACTGGCGTACGGTTCCCATTGTAGATCAACTTTCTAACATCTATTTTTCTTGATATATGAAATATCTCAATGAACGACGACATCTAATTTATAAAAACCACAAGATGTAATGGTATAACGAAAGTCGATGTGAAACTCAACCACATTCTTGATGGAACGAAGGTTCGGAAAACTGCATTCACATGTAATGTAAGAGAAATGGTTACTACGGCGAGGATAAGCCGTTTCTCGTTCAAGAATATAAAGAAGAAAATAATGGAGTACAAGTCAGTACGACATTTTTCATTGAAATGTAGAAAGGTACTTGTTAAAGCGACAGATATATGTCGTAAAAGAAAGATAAAAAATTAATATTTCTACATGATGTGGATGAGATGTACAACGCATTTCTGTGTGAGAAATGCGCAAGTGTCGATGAAGTTGACGGGATACTACAGGCACTGGAAAAACAAAAAAGGCAGCATAGAAGAACGGGTACTTTGAGCATGTTTATTTTGTCACATATCAGGTGTAGAAGTTCAAAATCTTTTAAATTGTTTTGAAGATGACGTAGGAACGTAGGAAATGAACTACCTGCTTGAAGAGGGAGATGAATTAACGGATGGTTAATTGAAAGAAAGGAATTATATGAATAGTGAGGAAGAAAGAATTTCTGCAAACAAAGGTAAGAATAAGATATCTAAAATTAGTGGAGCATTCTGTGTTGCAAGGAAGCTTGGAAGAAGGGAATGGTTAAATGTAATGAATGAACGATTTTTCGTGACAAATAGATTTGGATGAAGGTTTTATTCAGATGTAGAGCTAAAGCAGGTTGTGAAGTTCATGTTAAGAGCTGACAATGTCCAAAGATTGTCATGGGGAACAATGCGTGTACGAAGAAATGGGGAGATTACAAAACTACCTTGAGTACTACGAAAAATATCTTGTGAAGCTATGTGGAAGAAATATTATATGAAAGAGAATATTATATTGAGTAGTAGAAAGGTTGGACGATCATTTTTCATTAGCATGGTAAACGAAATTACGCGTTGTGAAGGGAAACACCAGCAGGAATAGATTATATACAAAACTGCTTAGTTAATGATAGCATGATGAACATGAAAAATGTTGCGGAGAAAGAAATTTTTGATAGAGATAAGCGACAATATTGTAAACAGAAGTTGCAGGGTGTTAGTGAATTTTTGAAATAAATTATATTTCTCACCTTCAAATAGAAAGTGACGATCCATTACACAGCATTATTTTTGCTCTATTGAAATGAGTAACAAATGAGACATTTGAAGACAAATGTAAGGAATGTCTTTCCATATTTGCTGTTATGGAACAAATACGTGAGGAAGTAGAAGAAAAAGACAGAATAAATTTCGTTGTAGATAATTGAATATCAGAAATAATGTTGTATATGTGACATATTAATACAAAAAGGGTACGGAACAGTCTTATTGGGGAAATTATGTCTGGACTAAAAACATTACCCACCAATCGGCATGTGTCGCATACATGGATCACAAAATGAAACTAGAAACGGTGAGACATCGAGAATCCACTATTCAATTCTTTGGGAAACGGGGAACGTAGTGGCATGGAAGTGGTATATTTTATTGACCTGATTTTCAAGCAGACGAGAAAAATTTACCTCAAATTAAACGTAATGGTTCCGCCATTGAGAAGAAAAGGGGAAGACAAAAGAAAATAAATACAACAGAAAGTGGAACATCTGAAAATGGTTTTGAAGCTGATGGATGTTCCAAGCTTGATATGTTCTTTGTGGATTTCATAGTACGGAACGACACAACTCAAATGTTTTTTGAAACAGTTAGCATACTGGAAGCGTTGATATATCGTATTGAAAATGAAATACAGAGCCATGAACATAGTTGGCTTGTTACAGATAACGCAAAATGCTATAAAAATGATATGTTTGGAACTATTTCGGTACAAATATGCGAGTCTCAAGGAATGCAGTCAATGGGTATGGTTCACTCCGCTCCACAGGATGGTAAAAGTATGGTAGATACACAATTTTCAATTGCGAAGAGGCAAGTAATGCGGTTCGTAATGGAAAATAAAATGGATGTTATAATTCCTGATGATACTGTTGAATATTTGACGTAAGATGGTGGTATACGAAATACAGCAGTAGAACTAATATCAAGAAATCATGAGTATGACTGTCTTCAAAAATGGGTAGATGCAAAAAAATAGTACATCTTGGGAAAGTAGCAGAACAAGTAATAAGAAGAAACGGTCAGAGATAATATGGTGTAACGTTGTTCCAGAATTCTAGCGGATGTAGTCGGAAAGTCATGTACAATATGCATGAAACAGTAGCCTTATAGGGCAATGTAAAGGAAAGATATATAAACGATGTCTATCTTAATGAAGATGATATGATTAATGGGGAAACTGTATTGACAAATAACATGTTTAGAGAAGAAGAAGGGAATCATACAATTCTTGATTATGATAATTGTAACGTAAATGATATCGAAGAAGTAACTACTAAAGGATTTTTAGACCACAGATTGCAAATTGGTACAAATGAGGATTTATATTGTGGCGGGGAAACTGGAGTACAAATACATTTTATGAATAAAATCCCTAAATGGAAAGGAGTGTTAAAATACACCAAATTACTGCAACAGAAGATGCTGCCGCCGAAATTGATTTTACTGACAGGGAACAAGTTATGGAATTGAAAAATACTGAAGATGTGGAGGAAGACGAGGGACAGTGTAGTGATGACGCAGATGATAGTAATGCAGAGATTAATGATACGAACAGAAACAACGGAACCGAGAGAAAACTGCAATGGTTTAAAACCGGTTGGAACTATAGTTGTTCAAAATGTTACAGGAGATATCGTATGAAGAAAAAATAAGAGAAATATATTAAACAATGCGAAATTGCTATGGAAGAAAAAAATACAATAAATTGTGCAATTACCCTAGCATGTGAATATATTTACAAAGATACTGGATGTGTTATCTAAAAAATTTGATAGAGATCCGTTCTTAGATTGTATTATTGATAATGCAGAGGGGATGTCACTCTATTTTCACGGTGGTTGGGGTTGTCCTTCAAAACGCGGAGAAACAATGAGTCAAAATTCTGTTTCAATGTACGAAAAAGATAAAAAATGGTTTGATATTGGAACCGTAAATTCTGGTAAAAGATGAGTGCGGCGATTATGCGAAATGCAATACAGTTATAACACCCTTCAGCTTACCTAATAACTTCAAAATTGCAAATTACTGGGCTCATATCTAAATATGTTCATATAAACAAGATGAAACAGGTTGATGACACACGCCATTATTTCGAAGCAAGAGAACCAAATCAGGCATTCTTGCAGAATGCTGAAAATACATTTCACAATGTTTCTAATAGTATTGCATCACCAACATCAGCTGACATAATTTATCAATGTGTGTACATTCCGCAGGGTTTTCATCAACGAGGTACAGATTATTACCTACCCTTTGCAGGTGTAACGGAAAACAGTGTGACAAACTTATCTCACTCCACATCTGAACACTATTTCAGATACAGCTGATAATAATTCACGAAGTCCTGATCAAAATGCATCCGCAAAAGATATTGATGGAAAGATCTCATCGAATTTGTAGATGCTGTTCAATCTTCCGCGATACGGAATGACAAAAATATTGATAAATTGCTGAACGTTATTGGACGGAAGGGGATAAACAGCAGGTATGGTGAAGTAGTAATGGTGATTCTTTCACAAAATTCAAACATAGCACCACGAAATGTATATCAAAAATTGATGGATTACTTTAGAATTGGAAATTACAACTTACCTATGGACTTTCCAACTTTACCGAAAATAATAAATAAAGTAGGAAATATAACACATAAAATGAAAAAAATGAATCCAATGCCATGATCAGTGTACCTTGTTTATATGTGACAACTATCAATTATAAAATTAAAATAATAATTTCATTTCCATAATGTGAGTTGTAGAAGTAATATATATAAGTATGATATATAATTAAATATTGACTTATTTTGAAGGTGTGACGTGAGTAAAATTTTGATCACATGTATTAATTTATATGTTACCACCATTTGAGACAATTTTTCTAATATGTGAAGTATAATACACCTTCATTTGTGATAATATGGCAATGACGTGATTTAATATATTTATATTGTATAAACTATAATGTTATCTATGAACTATTACCAAGATGATATTAAGTTATCAACAAAATAATAATGAAAACTGTTTCTAATAATAATAATAGTAACTTGTCGTATTCTTTACTATTATGAAAACAGTATTATTAAATTAAAATCAACGGTTCTTTGAATATTCATTGATGGCAGAGTATTTATGAGATGAGTGTATTGCATGTTGAATTAAAGCAAATTTTGTTAATATTATTTGCTATGTTTGGTTTTGGTGATGGATAACGAGACATCAATCCTTTCATAGTAATATTGTTGTATAAAATAATTTGTTCCGAAAGGAGGAATACAAATTATGTCCCTGTATTCTCAAGAATTTCCCGACAATAAGTTATTATAAATAGTCTATAGGAAATAAATGCACAAATTCATTACGTTGTTCTTTCAGTGACTTTACACTTCCATTAGGTGATGGATGTTTCTTTGTCTCGGTTGAATAAGAAATTATCTTGAAAGAGAGATAAAGATGTTGACGACAGTAAGATATGGAACTGTTATGTTCAGACCAATCAGGAAGAGTGTATATACTACGGTTTGTTTCATCACGGTTTATTTTTTATATTGATGAACTTTCACCTGTACGGTACCACCATTACCATTTTTCTCTTTCTATCATCTTGGTGGTGACCATGATGTGATTCATATACACTACCTCCACCTCCATTTATATTATTATTACCATTAATTTTTTCATTATTGCTTCTATTATTATTTATTGTGTACATTGCAATCACCATAAGGAGCACAAAATCCTAAATATTCATCAGTACGTTGTTGTTGAACAACCATTCTTTTTAAAGGATCTTCATCACCAGTCTCACCTAGAACCTCCACGAGAAACACGCATCCAAAACCATTTTCATTTTTATCAGTTTAAACAAGTCTACCACGTATTAGAATATCATCAATTTAAATACCTGGTTCTTTTCTTTTACAATAATCTCCCACAAAATTCTTTTATTGAGTACCTGAAATTCATTTTTCATCCATCGCTATAGACGTAGATATTAATTCCATTTAATCAATTCCATTTATATGTTTCCGTCTTCTTGACCATTAGAATAAAGATGAAATTTGATTCGATGCTTTATCACGTATGAACACAATTACAATTTGTTTCTTTGATGTTTCTATAACTTAATCCTATGTAAATACACAGTATACCCAGTACCTAGTATAACTATGCAACGATATTATTATATAGAATATTATAATTTACCACGTATAGATGGTCTAATTAAATCTTGCATAAATGTTTCGAATACTTGTTGACCATTACCTACCTCAGGTGCTGATGAGAATCCATAATTATTTTTAGTATTATTCCAGTTACTATTGATGATGTCTTTCGTAGTAGATGATGTTGTATTAATCTTATTGTTATTATTATTATTCCAATTATTATGAATATTCCCATTATGAATATTTTCATTGTTATTATCAATTGATCCTATTTTCATCATCTCTCGTATTAATTTGATTCAGCAGGTATACTGATACTATTACCTTTTTGATTCAATTCTTCACGTCTTTCACGGTGTCTTACGTGTTCATTTTCCATATTCACACCTCTCAATAATCTTTCACAAAGTATATGTTATAATCTTAACATCACATAAATAGATTCATCGCAGAATATAACTTCTGTATCACTTGAACTAATTTTTCGTTCAGCAGTCTTTAACTCAGCATTGAATTAAGTTGTGTAAGGTTCATAAATTCAGTCACACATCTTTTAATAACCACACTACTTCCACTGTCTGTCTTCATTAACAACCCAGTGATTAGATCGACAACATTTTTATGTATCCAAATTTCAATCATAAAAATCTAGGTCCATGTTCCATGCACGTACAAGATTCTTCCTACGGAGCTTTAGTAGCTCCGGAGCAACCAAAAGCTCCACCAGCGCCTTCACGGATTACATAATTTCTATCTTTTGTCATTTCTGTGGCCCTTGTTAAAATGGAATTTTTAGGATCCATGTTATGCTTGATTTAATTTTTCATATTTCGTTTTGTTTATCGACAAGCTTGAAGAATCCAAAATGATGATCCAAACTTTTATGAAAATTTGTCTTGCCTACTTCTCTCCAAAACTTATTCATTTAATTTCTAACTTTACTCCTTTCACCTTCTTTTTGTTTCAATCGTACAATATCAAACTATATAGTAATTGAAGAATTCATACATACTTTTTCTATGATTTCATCGACATGTTTTACATATATTATTCTGATCGAATAAAAATTAATTGCTGATAGTACACCCGACCCTAAGCATGTCTTTTCATTTCATACGCTTGTGATTTACACATCCTTGATATAACAACTTCTAGTCGTTGTATAGTTGCTTTATTTGTTGATATAACCGTATCTAATTCATATCTATCATCTTCAGCAAAGGATAAATTCGACTTCAATTTATATATTTCCTTCCAAATGAAAAATCTTTACTTTTAGTTGTTACATTTACGTATTTAGAATTTAAGATTCTTCGGTATTGTGCAGATAGTCCGGTATATGTTAATTTAGGAAAATATTTAGGCATTCTGCGGTATGATATAATTGCACCATGTCCACATTCTGCAGCTATTTCCGACATTTGTTTCGTACGATAATATCTTGATCTTTCTTCATTTACAGGAGTTTCATCTATTTCAGATGATGAAGAAGATGAACTTTCATCATATCCACCATTATGTTGACCCTGTCCTCGACCTTGCGCACCACCATCCTCATCACCCTTAACACCATGTACAGTCATATCACCAACTTCATCATCATTGTCTACAATATCATCAGTACACTCATCATCATAATCTTTTCCCATACTTTGCATATAACTTAAAAATGATTGTTGCGCATCCTGACAATCTCTTAATATTTCTGACGGCAATGATATTTATTCTTCTTGAATTACAATACCAGAAGATAAAAAAGTGGGATTCTGTCATCATTGTTGTTCGCCCAACTTTATATTTATTGAAGTTTTTTCAGTTTTTGTTGTTGGTTCCGTAATGTATATTGATTGCATTTTTCTGTTTTTAGTTCTGGAGATTATGTACTTGTTGTTGTTCCTTCTTCGGTATTTTTACTAGTTCTTGATGTTATTTCTGTACTTGTTTTAGTTGGTGTCTCGTCTGTTATTTTTGATTGTAATTGTGCATTTACCAATGTACGTTGTTCTGTATTGTTCTTTTCGGTTGCTTGTGGTTCCGTTCTAGTTGATGATTTTTGTTTTGATTTTAGTCTTTCCTTAACTTTTGTCACTTATCAATAATATGTATCATTTTCATTATCATATGATTATATACCACTTCTTTTCTTATCAACAAAAAAATGTCCAGGTATAGCGAAGACAAGACCATTTTTTTTTATGCAATTGTTTACACAGTTCTTATATTATCACAAAATCACTTCATAACTAATGTTGTGATCTAATATGAAACAAAATAATACAAAATTATTACAAAAAAAAGTAAAACTTATGCAATTTTCTCAATAAAATTCTAAAAAACATTTTCTTATTTTTCTTTATGTTTATGAATACATTTAATAACCTACATTAATTTATTATGGGAGAAATATTTTTCTCCTGGACTGTATTTAGTCCAGGACTGTTCATCAAATTTTGTTGTAGAAGTTTTATTGCAGCTACAGTGCTGATTTCTTTTCTCATTCTTTTCTCATTCTTTTTTCTATGCCAGGATTAATACGAGCGCATAGACGAGTCCTACGAATATTTCTCTGACGGTGAAGCGGTGGAGAGGTGTCTTCAATAGTCTCACGCCGCTCGTTAATGTTATTGTTTGCACCACGGTTTCTAAACTTTCCATTTTCTTTTTTGTGTTTCTTGCTTATTTCTATCACTAATTTTTTCTCTTTACTTTGCATCAGTGATCAAATTTACCACCTCCACATCAATTTCAGAATTTGAGGCGGTAGCATTTTCACCTTTCGAAGAGGGAGGTGGAAGTGTTCTTGTCTGTGCTTCTTGCAGGATTTTGATTTTTTTAATTCGTTAGTTATAAAATTCAATTGTTTTATATAAAATTTGTTGCATTACCTTTTGAAAAGGTATTATTCATAATCGAATGTTGATTTGTTACTCTATTGTCTTCGTAGTTTTATTAATTATGCTGAAATTGTCTCCACTATTCCAGTTCTTCCCATTAAGAATTAATTTTTCTTGTTGTATAACAGGAAAGAAAATTTATTTATTATAATATTCGTTATAGCTTTTTTTCAATTTTTATTCTATAAATACCATCCAATTATACAACTGATGTTGTATAATCGTTAGCCGTCACAAATAAATTAGTGTCACGCATCACAACTTTGTACTTTCTGTTTCCTACTTAGTCGGGTTCCTACTTATATTTTTAACCCCGTTTTATGCTTTTCTCCCTTGATTACAGTATTTTACAATAGTGCTCACGAGCGTGTGGGGTTTTGTCTATGACATAATGTTACTCATATTGTTGGGCCAACAGACCTGTGGACGCGTCTTAGGTGCGCGTAGGATTAGGAATGGAAAATGGGTTGAAGGTGGTCAAAAAGGGGAATAAAAAAGGGAAAAGCTGGTAAATACAGGAATTTATAAAATGTCAATGCCGAAGGGGGTGTCGAAGGCCGAGAAGTGTGTGGGTTTTCTGAAAGCAGAGAGTCGCGCAATCCGTTTATCATTCCTATAGTAAGAATTCCATGTGATGCCGTACAATATCTTGCTACCGGTATGTCGTGCGCATGATAGCAGTACGTCACCCATAAAATCCTCCAAGTATAGGACTAATTGGGCTTACAGCCGAGTAAAGTACGAAAGTGGGGTGCGTTACATGTATGACGCGATCTATTCATTGAAACCTCACTGCCTTGTTGTAACCAACCCCTTTCACGGCCGAACGACCGGGGCGGAATACTTCATACAGTGTCCAATCTTTCATATACTGTAATTTTCAAAAATTTTAATTTTTTTAAATGCCTATGGGAAAGAAAATCCTTCAAAACAACCGATTCGAGTTCTTCTCCGCTCACCTTCTTTTAGTTTCCGGCTATCAAACTTTCCAGTCGCAACTATTTTATTTACAACCGTTCATCCTATTTTGACGAGACCCTGTTCCATCGTGCACATCCCTCTGAAGAGCAGCGTAGCTGCTTCGCGTCTAACTAGTTGAGTTCGTACCTATTGTACCCCAACATAGGCTAGCTACCCTCCTAATCATGGAGCGAACAAAGCAGACAGCAAAACTGTCCACTGAGGGGAAGGTACCACGAAAGGAACTAGCCACGGCTGCCGCAAGAAACGCACGAAATTCCACGTCCTTTGTTGAGGTGATAGTGGTGAGGCGTAACGGTGGCAAACAAATTCATCATAATGCGGCGCACCAGATCCTCCCATTCGAAATCTACTTTGACCAAGCAAGATTAATGGCTATGGAGTCTAGGCTGTAGTACTTGATCGCTCGTGCGGACAATAGCCGAATCAGACTCCTCCACGGGCTCGACAGTGTCAAGTACGCAATATAGTTTAGTTCTGCTTCCCATAGACTCGTGGAAGTTAATAGAGACGAGATGAAAGTGCTTTTCGGGGTTCAGATTGTACGGTTCCTTTATAGTTCCGACTACGGCGGCCTGACACTAGATTTAGCAGAAATACTTGGCTTGGTAGAAGCTAGCGGAGATACTAACAAGAATGGTACCTCTAGAGGAGTCCCGGAATGGGTAATTGAGGATCGTTGTTATTCAGCCGGGGCAAATATTGAGCTTGAAGGTCGAAATTACGCATCAGGCGAAGGATACCGTCGGTCTTACCATATAGACCTATATACCATGGTGTTCAATGAAATTACTTTGGCTCATGCGGAAATTAGTTTGAACGGCTTCTTGATTGTGTTCAGAAAGGATCAGTGCTCCCACATTGTCGCCATTCTTCAGTTGGATGCTTAGTGTTTGAAACACGTCGGTAGAAAGAAGAAGATCAATTTACATCATTCTTGGGCACCGTTGGCATACGTTTACTCCAATTTAGTCCGTAACTGCTTAGTGCTTCCCAGGATTATACTTACCATTGTATGCGGGACGCCGTTGCGAATGCATAGACGCTTTCGCTTCATGAACAGAAGGTGAGGTCGTTTTTGGACACAGAAAAAGCAAGGAATAGTTTATTAAAATTGGCGAAACATGGATATGAACCTAGTGTACGCGAGTTCGAGCATGTCCAGAAAAAGGATCGGTATCTTGATACGGTATCGCCTGATATGGTTCAAGATGGAAAGCACAATGTCCGGCATAATTTCAACTTCTATTATTTAGAAGGGTTGAACGCAAGTAGTTCGAGTCGAGAAATATACATGTTTCGTACGGTTGATATCAGAGGATGGAAGCACGCGGTATCCCTTGATGTCGGTGGATCTTCATAAATGCTTTACGACTGTGCAGAGACTCATCCGCTGAATATGACGAAGAGAGCTCTAGAGATTTCCTGTGACGGCAGGGATTCAAGGTACTTCGACGTAATATTGTCTATTAGTAAGGCCAAATAGGCCAGGTGACCAGCAAGAGCATCAACTATTTTCACTACATGATCCTTGGGAACTCCTGTCCTAAAAGAGAGTCTTGATATTGTTTTTGGGTGCATAACAAAAGCAGAATCGTTAGGTATTTTGGTTGACTTGGAAGAATTTCCAGATGATTGTGTGCAAAAGAAAGCGACACGACTGATGTTGAAATCATGAACTGCCATTTTGGCTTCGGTGAATGTAGTCACACCGCGAAATATTGAAAATTGAGCAAGATTCGGATGCTGCATAATGGATGACCGCAACATACCGAATTTTGATTCCTTGTTGAACTTTTCTTTGTCAACGAGACACTCCTTATCACGGAGTGACTCATTGAGGTTACTGTCGAACAACCAGGCGTAAATGGCCCACTGAATAACGTCCTCAACATTAACTTTCTCAACAAACTTTTCAAACATCCCATTTTTAACATAGGAGAAGTCGAGAGCTTCCGATGTCAACTCACCGTCTTTTGAGAACGTATGAAAGTAAAAATCGAATGCAGCTTCATCTAGGTTGGCGTCTAGTTCGACGGCCTTTTCTTCGGTAGTTTTGCCTCACATCACAACATGTTCGTAGTAGAACATGAACTTGCGGACATCGCCTTCTCCAGTGAAAACGTGGATTGAAGTTTAATCAAGGTTGTGCCTCCATTTGAGTACCATGTGGACGCGTTTTAGGTGCGCGTACGATAGGTAATGGAAAGTGGGTTGAAGGTGGTCAAAAATGGGAATAAAAATGGGAAAAGAAGGTAAATACAGTAATTTATAAAATTTCGACACTCCCTCGGCACCCCCTCGGTCTCGTCATTTTTCAAATTCTTGCATTTGCCTGCTTTTCCCCTTTTTATTCTTCTTTTTGACCGCCTTCAACCCACTTTCCATTCCCCGTCCTACGCGGACCTGAGATACACCTACAGGGCCCTAACCTCGTTCGTTCACAAAGTCCCTCTGAAACTAATTACGAGAATTATTAATTTTTTTACAATTACCATCAAACATTATTCTTCGGACACAAAAATAATTTAATAATTACTTTAACAGAGGGTCCAGATAAGAAGGGGACCATGTCGTGCATCAACTGAGAAAGAGGGTGTTTTCATATATCTAAATATACCTGTCTGATATTAAAACATTCAAGTGATATAAAACTGTCGCATGATGCGTAGAACATCCACCAATTTCTGTTGAGGTTGATGATGTGTAAACGGCGTGGTTGAATATTATGTTTATGAAAAATGTGCTCGATTTGTGCCTGCAACGATTTTTGATGGTGGGTCGGGAAATGAATTTTTTCATTTCAGGGCTACACGTGTTTCGCTTAATTTCTTTTCAACCAATGAGTGTACTCTAAGTGTTTTATTGTGATAATGTGAAAGAAGGATATATCCTCAGTAACGTTTGGAGAAAAACAGTTAATTGTGTTGTTGTAAAAACTGACTTACAATATGTGTCTGGAGAAAGGCTTTATTTAAAAATGGCACAACATGATAAAATTATGCAGGAAATGTTTATAATTTCTATAAAATTGAAAAACCGCGCGTGTTGTGAAACTCAAAGTTTGAGCACATGATATGAGTTCAATAGAACTAGTCATCATGCACGCTCTTCCAAGTCATATTTCTTTCAAGCCGTGATGGAAAGGAAAAAATATAGACATACGTGCATGTATGTGCTGGTGTGCTCACCGGTGATATCTGTAATGTAATAGACACGTTCAAGCGGCGGAACATGGCGGAAGGTAACGCCACCATAGCGGTCGTTGTTGCAGCGCATGAGAAACTGGTAGCACAAATTTAGTGACGAATAAGATACCATATTAATGTCACAATCAACATTGAAAACGAGGGAAAACTGTTAACTGAGAGGTAACAAGAGTAGTAAAATCAGCACATAATATAGATTGTGGGTAAAGCTGTGAAGTACTATCCTAAAAAGAGAAGTGAGTTGTATTGTAACAAACGTTCTGCCTGTGTGACGTCATTGACCTAGGTGTGGGCGTGATCGGAGGGAATAACCTCAAACGGATCCGAAGTTATGTTGCAAGTGGAGAAATTAAAAGTTGAAATTTGATTACGAGGTCTACGAAAGGAAAAGTTAAGTGCCACAAAATAAGATATCTCTATTCTATACGTGCCAATGAAAAATTATGTCATGTAAGGATATGTATAGCTGTTTCGGAGGTTTGAATACGAATGTTTGTAATTGTAATGTAAACGAAATATGACAATATTTATATGAACCGTGAACATGTGCAACTGGAAACAATCATCCCCTTTGAATTTTATTTTCAAACGATCTGAAATAACGCCCTTTTCCGAAATGGACGGTAAAAATAGGGAAAAAATCAAAAGGAACTCGACAATACATGATGTGGGCATCGATGTAAACATATGTAATACACCGTATCAGGTGGGATGGAAAACATTTACAGAAAGTGCGAAACGACTAATGCAGCACGCTTCAGTGACTAGGTTCACATTCAGGAATGTGAAGGACACAAACTTCAAAAAAAATAAGAGGCCTGCCTCAAGCACAGGTCAAGAATTTGGTACGAGAACTTGATATGTGCTTGCAGAAAGTAGGTATGTACATCTTCCCGAATGATGGGAAGGGGTTTTATAAAGAATTCATTTCGAAGGAGGTAACGGAAGAATTTATAGATACTGGAATTTCGAAAGCTTTAAAAAATGCAAACGCAGATCGATTCAAATAACGGTTTTGCGAACATGTTTACGAAACCCAAATAGACGAGAAACAGAATGAGAGAATAATATTCATTGTAACCATACATTTCACACAGTCAACATCATCGCAACGCAATAAGAAATAATGTTCAGATTCAAAGGAGATGCCGATGTAAGCCCTCTGAGGGGGCTCATGGGAATTGTGGCTGTAGCTAGGGACTTTATTTATCATGTCAATGCTGGTGAATGTTTTTTTTTATTCGAACACAACTGTGATTGGGAAAAACCCAGGTTTAATCGGTGCGGGAGCTGTGTCGGTAGTTGTATATCTTCTGAATCCACTCTTCAATTCTTGTAGCATTATGTGGGACAGACCTATTGTGAATCCTTCCAGAGCGGTCTGGTTTCTTCGATGATACCCAGACCAGATATACGGCATTTCTTGAAACGATGCATTAGCTTTTGTTGGAGTCAATAGCATGAAAGTTTCTATAGGTGTGTTACTTCGGCCACCTCCTTCAACACTTCAAATACCGACAATCATTTGAAGGTAACTTGAATCGTTGAGAAAGTGAGCGGTTATGTTGAGGACCATAAATTCAATGTTGAAACATTGGAGCATCCTTATGTATTATTGTGCAAATGTAGCAATATTCAAGGTAGCTCACATGATTTTCCTTTTCTGTCCAGTCTTGGCACATGCCAGGAAAACCACCTCCCTTTTCGTTACCGTAACAGATGAAGACTGATCTTCATCTGGATTATATGCTTATATTTATGTTTCTTTGTGATTGAAAATGGGCAACAACCGACAAGGCTTATTCGGAAGGAGAATTTGGCAAGTCCTACTTATAAAACGGTACATTGTTGATCTCTTGACAGAGAATTTATGTTTGACTTCTGCTGTATCAAAGACCTCCACTAACGAATAAATAAGGTTTCGGTTGAGATTTGCTCATATTGATGTTTTGACAGCTATTTTTCGAGGAAAATGGGATGATTGTTCATTGATAGACTCCATGATCTCCATGATCGTTCGTAGGTTGTTGCTGCAGTGTTTTTTTAATTGTACTTCTATTCGTTCGGAGATGACGTATTTCAAATATTCGTGGTCCCTGAATGATTTAATGGTTGACAAATAATCCTGGAAGGGATTTAAAGTCGTTTTTGAACAGCTGAATGATGTTAGTAGTATATAATTGTATCGTATAGAATAGGTGATGAGAATAGTGGAAGGGTTATGATAAATACTGGAAATGTCAACTTTAAACATGTATGGTGGTATAAGGATGACATGTAATTCTCCATCAACATGGATTGAAATGTATATATATAATGGGCTGTCGATTACATTTTTATATAATCAACATCAACCGTTGAAAATATAATTTTTGACTTCATCCACGTGTATAGAAAATTCGGAGTAGCAGACTATTATTCAAAATATTATTATAACCATTGAATGGCATGCACATGTATCCCCTTCTTACTAAAAACCATGTTTGATTGTCTGTGTGTCCGTGTGTCCGTGTGTGGCTATTTTCATTTTCATTGCCTCACACAGTACGCGTGTAAATTATATTATGCACTTTACGCGTGTAAATTATAATTCATCGATTCCGCACTCGGTTGTGCTGTTGGGGCTGTACTGTAGTTGGAGAAATGAGATCATCGATTCCGCGCTCGGCTGGGCGGTTGGATACCACAGAACGGCTCTACAGTCGCGCACAGTTGCTGCAGTAGAAATATAACTTAATTTGTGCATGATTTAACAAAAAATAAAAATGTACATAAAACGTTTTCACACGTGTACGAAAATTGCAGGCCGGTCGTGGACCTCTTTATTCCTCTAAGTTCTGTTTACAAACTCACACACGACTCAAAATTTACAGTGGATCAAATCTGAATGAATCCAATCGTGCTGTAAATTTTGACACGTGTCTTATCACTGTACAAAAATTTAAACGTCTATTGAGGCAAAAATAGGCTGTGGTGGGACGGCCAGGTCTGGACCTCTTTTGGACAGTAACTTTCGATTGCCTCATATAAAACATGTCAAATTTCACAGTGAATTGAATGAGGATTATTAGTGGTTTACTGTGAAGTTTGACACGCTTCGTATATGGCAAATCGAAATTGTATATAAATTGGAGCAAAACTAGGCTGTCGTGGAACGGTCGGTTTTTGAGGCTATTCTGGAAAGAAACTTCGGTTTGCCGCATATGAACCGTATGAAACTTCACCGTAAGTTTTATGATGGTGCATGTCACTATACTGTAAGGTTTTACATCGTTTACACGTGGCACACAGGAAAAGGTAAAATATTTCATATTTTCCGAATTATTTACGTCCGCGTTGCAGGGCTACAGTAGATTTCTAGATGCAATGGCTAGGAGGAAGGCTCTCAAGTCAGGATAATCGTCCTACAGTAGGTGATAGTGCTATACAGGCCTGGATACACAGCCAGAGTAACTCTTTTGCCCAGATGTGGGAAAGAAAGGCTAGCTAGCTAGGGTGGAATTGTTAGCCAAGTTCGAAAAATATGAGCGGCTACGGGAATACTATACGGCCACTTCTGACTATTTAGGCTGATGAGGATATGCAGGTGGGGATGGAATTGTGGTTGCAGGTATCAAGTACCCCTTTTTGCTGAAACGGGCGACGAAAACGTTACCGGGTGACGCCATCACGGAGATCACAGTGCACGATGCCGTCACAGAATTTCATCGAGGTCAGTGGTGTCCATGAGTGCGGTATAGTCACGGAGGGTGCACAGATACGGATAACAGCGCCATCACCGACGTCACGGTAGGCGGCGCTTTCATGGATATCATGGGAGACGGTCCATTCATTGAAGACGCACCATTACGAATATTTCATAGGGAGGATAATCACAGAGGGTCTTTTCTGAGTGCTTTCAGAGACCGCAGTGACGGGTTACTATCACAGAGAACACTGTGGTCACGGAGGCGGTGCTATTTTCAGGTATCACGTACCCCTTTTTACGCAAACGGGTG
>JAULBU010017778.1:0-20442 GCA_032358235.1 Odonthalia washingtoniensis | reverse complement strand
ACGGCCAGTCGACTCTGAGAGTCGACTCTGAGACATCGTGTTTCTTTTTAAATTACTACTTCTTTCATTGGTTATTCGAACGAAAGTTAAGCAGCGCATCAACGTGTTTTATGTTTGCCACTAACTGAGCATTCATATTTCCAGTATTTGGAACTCATCCGGTATCACGTAAAAGCTTGTCAATCCCTAATTCCATGTTCATTCTTCATTCAACAGTATTAATATGACAGGAAAGAAACCATGGGCCATACCATACCAATCGTCTCCCTATCCATTCTATTTAAAAAAATGGAAAAATATATATAAAGTCATTCATTGTGCTGTCTGATGAAAACGTGCCATCCATCTGTTCATTCCACATGATTTAACTCAGCCCTCACTCCCTGCGATACGTGGTACGGTACCCACATCCGCGAAGAAAAGTACGTCGGCGATAGTACGTGCCGTTGCCAAGATTCGTGGAGCAGAATTTGCTCTCACAATGACCATGACATGTGTTGCTCGAAGACGTGTATCTTCTCAAAATATTCTATGTGACATCGGACCCGCAATACATGGATCAAATTAGCCTAGGTGAGGTGAACGTCAAACTTTCTGATCCAGAATAATCGCAGCAGATGGTAGGTAGCTGACTTGTTGCTATCCCATCATAGGCAACTCGCTCCTCGTCATTCACAACACAAATTATTGTCATGGCCGTGGCACCCGAGATTGCTTCAAATGTTAGTTTATACATAACAGAGAAAAAAATGCTGACCTTCATTATTATTATTATTTTGTATTTTTTTCCAATAATAAATTAGATTGCTGTTGGTTATTTTCATTTTCAATGTTATCCTGCGACACAGATTTAGTCGGTGTGCAAAATCGAACATTTTCGTGGACTTCACACAAGGAATCACACGAGGAAAAGTGGTGGGGCACCGTAATAATGTGATGAGGGTGAGGTGAACCTCTCTTGTTCGTGGAATAGTTGATGTCGTCGGAGACATAGCGGCGGTGACATGCCATGCGGGGTCGCTGCCAACGCCGTCAAAGATCAAAAAGTTAATTCAATGGCGCCAAAAAGTGCCGTAAGCAGTCTGGACAGGAGTTTTTGTAACAATAAGTTCTGTATGTGTAACAGGAGTTCATGACAGAACTGCGACACTCTAAACGTTGACCAACTGCACGACTGTAAGTATTTACTGTATGTCTCATGCCAAATCATGAAGTGTACAGTAAATTATAATTCTTATAGTGTATAGTTATTACAACCAATCAGATTCTTCTTAAGTATTAACAATTGATTTCTCCATGATGTGACATTGCCGCGTTCTCAGTATTTGAAAAAAAAAAAACATATTCTGAAGATCGCCCACTCGGAGGCCCTGACGTGAGGGCCACAACAGATGGGATGCTTGGTCACAGACCAAAGAACATGTGTAGAAATATGTGAGAAGGACAGATGACTGACGATGAGGAAGATCGTTCGCTGAAACCAACAGCATCACCCAACCCAGTTTCCGTCTGGTTTGTATTCGTTCGCAACAAGGAGCGCTGCAAATGAATAGAAAGGCAGGTTTATTATGAATTATTACTATTCATTCTTCATCCGCCTTACCCTGACCTTGACTAAGTTGTGCGGAAGAGAATGCCATGGGCATTAAATCGTCAAGAGTAGCACGCGTAATTTTTCCATTGGGACGAAGACAATAAATATCCAAGTTTCCAAACTCTGACATTACTTGTCTACAAGCACCACATGGATACACTAGACTATCACTAATGTCAGTTGTTACGACAATAGCTCGAAAAGTTAAAGCTCCCTCACTAACAGCACGGAATACCGCTGTCCTTTCAGCACAAACAGTCATTCCATACCTAACAATAATAAAAAACGATATTAGTTTGGCTTCTTAATTAATGCTTTCCTAATGTAATGAATAAAACTGATGATAGTTTTTTTTATTGAAAAAAATAAAAATAAAAACTTACGAACTGTTTTCCACATTAGTTCCTGGATAAATCGTTCCATCTGATGCCAAAAGAGCGGCACCCACACGAAACTTTGAATAAGGAGCATAACTTTAGCACTCAAAAACATAAAATAACAAAACTTTCGTCAGCATACTCACATTCCATATAATGTATTGGAAATTTTCAACTACGATGTACTTACGCTTTTAATTTTGCCTTGTCAGCAACAGCGACCATTTTGTCCAACTCTTCGGCCGTGATTGATGGCATCGAAGCTGAATCGGATGAAACTTGATCCATTTTCGTCAACACTTATAAATAAGAAACTACTACCCCACGTGTAATGTGGTGAAAATGAAACTTGTTTGATGCAGCTAGAATCGAGAAGGGAGAAGATGTGTTACCTTTAACGACAGGCAATGTAAATCTGAAAGAGATCTTCACAGATCAAAATGTCTGTATCATTTGACAAATTTTGAAAACTGGGCAAAGATCAAATAGTTTACTGTAATAAGCCAAAAAATTAGTCAAAAATCACTTTCGCAGGCAGAATGTCTGTGACAAAAGAAAAAAAAAACAGGCAACAATCACAAGGTGCCAACTTTGTTCTTGTCAACTGATTGTCCTTGAAAATACATATCCACGTTCTGGCATGCATGTTGATGCTGATGCTGTCCACGCGTTGTTCAGAAGTGGCCTAAAGTGAATCACCTGGAACGTAGTTAGTTCTTTCCTATTGATTCGACACTCATTTACCTCGGCACTTTGGCACGACGAGTATTGTTCAATGCTTTCTTTTAATAGAAACGGAGCTCTACTTGGAAAATGGGGCATGGTCATTTTTTCGGTCATTACAAAAAGAAAGATACATATATGTATATCAGTACTTGAGTAACAGAGGTCCCTTGTTATTCATGACCTTGCAATAGGCACCGTCAGGAATAATACGATTTTCTTCTTTCAATTTAAGATATTCTTCACGTGAATATTTGGTGAAACCCCATTTAGAAGAAACGAACAATTTCTGTCTTCCAGGGAATTTGTATTTAGCACGACGAAGAGCTTCTAACGCGTGTGGACGATTATTTTCTCTTGTACGCACAGATAATAAAGTTTGACCAATTTTAACACGAGCAACTGTACCTAAAGGTTTACCAAAGGCACCGCGCATACCGGTTTGTAGACGATCAGCACCAGCACATGAAAGCATCTTATTAATGCGTAGAACATGGAACGGATGTGCACGTACACGTAAATGAAATGCATCTTTACCACATGTCTTACTCATGTACTTATTACATGCAACACGCGCTGCTTCAAGAGCCTCAGAGGATAGCTGTTCCTTTTCATCAGATACTAAATGACATGCAAATGGGAAATCATCAACATGTGCTCTCTTACGACCCAAATCAAAAATTCGAATCTTGGGGTCAGGCACACCACGACAGTAACGTGACTTGGGGTAGGGCTTGTTTTTGCAATAGCGATAACAACGTGCAGGGCCTGTACAATGATTGGATTGATGGTTTCGGAGATCGTTTTGAATTATTCGTTCGCATATAGTTGAGTTGAGGAGAATGATTGATGGAAGATGAAAGGGTTAGTTACATTGAAATGGAGGAAATGGAACAACGCTCGTTGTACGCATTGGCTTCGCCTTTCAATTGAGAATCGCAATACTTACGTCTTCCCATGGTTGTTTATCAGTTGATTGGGGGCAACGACTTTTACGTGTTCTTCTTTCTTTTTCGCGGCGGTACGACGCTTTTCGCTGCGCCTTTCTCGATGCAGGAGGGAACGTTGATCGGTGGGGATTGGACCTGTAGCGGAGGATGGGATATCACTGGCGACGGCCGTAAATTAAATGGTTTCTTCAAAGAGTGTACAGTAAGGAACAAATGTTTTTAGGGCTTTTGTAGAAAGAATTGGGCGACGACGGGCAGAAACTCAGTATACATTATACGAAATATCATTGGTTGGCATTCATAACGGAACACGTGTCCGTGGTGTGTACTGGTTTGTGAGTAACACAACGCTGTACCAGCAAGGATTACTGTGGTTACCGATAGTTTTTGGTGACGTGCTAGCATCGCTGGAAACAGCTTTTATCGAATTAGTGGGGATTCTTGGCTCCGACTCAACTTCTAGACATTTCTACCGTGTTCTACGGAAGAAGATGGGACGTTCTCAACATTTTGAAATCAACTTTATTCTACATTCGTAGAAGATCTATAGGGACAAGGTATAAAGAAAATATTTGAAAATAGTGTGACTCACATTATTTGAGAGGGGACGAAAAATGTTTTTTAGACCTTTTCTTCTGTTGGATCTACCTGTTCAGTAATACAGTACAAACCAGATCACCAAACTTTTGCCGTGTTTGAGACGAGCTGTCGGAGCAAGCCCAAAGCATTGAACCAAACACCGACCGCCACTCCAATGCAATCCTCAATGGCATGTTCATTTACTCTCCGCCATCTCAATCTTAGACAAACTTCTCAAATGGCCTTTGCGTTTTCAAGTCCACTTCCTCTCAACTTCAATAACTCACGTCTGCGTCTGAGTTCATTCCCATTCTCACAATGCCGTCATATATCATCTTCAACACCGCGACGCCCACGTCCTGACCGTACCTCAACAATACAATCCATGAACGATCAACCACGAAACCAAAAAGAACAAGAAACATCATCCCCATCAACTTCTACTAAACAACAGACAACTCCGAAGTATTTACGAAGCGCAGCGAAAGGAGCATTATCCAACGTGACATCGGCCGAACGAATAATAAATTGGTATCCAGGACATATAGCCAAAGCTGAACGTGCATTACGTGATTCAATTAAAATGGTTGATGTAGTTTTAGAAGTACGTGATTCACGTATACCCTTATCAACAACTCATCCATCAGTATCAGAATGGTTAGGTCCTTCACGCACACGGTTATTGGTTTTAAACCGCGCAGATTTAACAACTGAATCTGCACGTACCGCATGGAAGCAACATTATTTAACAAATACAGAATTTAAACCATTCTTTGTAAATTCAAGACAAGGACGTGGAGTACGTGAATTAAAAAAAGCAGCTATACAAGCAGGGTATTCAATGAATGAAAAACGTAAAAGTAAAGGTTTATTACCTAGACCTGTACGTTGTTTAGTTATGGGATATCCAAATGTAGGTAAAAGTGCATTAATTAATAAATTAGTTGGTAAAAATACTGCTAAATCAGCTAATAAACCAGGTGTTACTAGAAATTATCAATGGATTAGAATTTCAAAATCAATTGAATTATTAGATATGCCTGGTATTATACCTGCTAAATTTATTACTCAAGAACAAGCTTTAAGACTTGCTATTTGTGATGATATTGGTCAAGCTGCTTATGATACTCAAATAGTTGCTGCTAAAATGATTGATGAAGTTTATAGGATTTCTAATGAACAACAAGGTTATTTTGATATTCACGCTTTACAAAATAGATTCGGTGTTGAAATGAATGGTAGTATAAGTGGTGAAGAATATTTATATCGTGTCGCTGATAAAGTTTCTCATGGTGATTTAGAAAAGGCGTCCGTTAGATTGTTGACTGAATTTCGAGCGGGCGTTTTAGGCAAAGTCGCCTTAGAAGCCCCTGATATGATTGATGATGATGAAAAATCGGAGACAGAACATTGGAAATAAAAACAAAGAACCATGTATATAAAAAACAAGAATATTTGATGATTTTATTTACATCACAAACGACAAAGTAAAAACAAAACAGAAACAATAAAAAAAAGCAAGCGAACAAATTTATGAACATATATATACATATATACATATATATATTTATCATTCACATTCCAGTGGCACTTGCACTACTACTTGCACTGCTGCCACTTTCAACAACAAGAGATTCATCATCATCAGATTCAGCATCAAAAACACTACCATGACCAAATCTAGCTTTGAGCATAGATCTAGTTTCTCTTGAAGGACTTCTCCCAAAATTGGAAACTATGACAACACCAAAATCAGATAAATTTAATGATCTACCTTGTACAGCGATTCTAAAAGAATATAAAGCACTTTCATCTAATAATAAAAAATATAAAGCAGGTAATCTTCTTATAGCATCGGTAGCAGATATACGATAAATTAAACCAGGCATAGTAGCAATAATGCAATCTCTTAGATTATCAAAACCAATAACTTTATCACGTATAAATTTAAATATTAAAGGACAATATTTACGTATACTTGATAAATGTCCTGACAAAGTTAATCCAATACTATCTAATACATCCAATACACATAATTTATTACCATGTGATAAACATAGTGATTTTATACCTATATCCGTTATTAATGGTAGGTTCCGTAATGTTATACTTTGTAATGAATTCGTTATTGATGATGATGATATTGTGTGTAATGTTTTATCTGTTAATTTGCTATTATTTGATAATATTAATGTATTAATTGAATTTATTGATGTTATTTTTGATGTTAATAATTTATTTATTGATTTATCCGTAATTGCTCGTGGATTATTACCAAAATCTAAAAAAGTTAAATTTGGTTTGTGTGAATTTGCTAATGCGTCAATAGATAATTCTGTAATATTTGAACAACCATTAATAGATAAAGATGATAAATTATTAGACCTATTAAATAAAGTAATTAAACCTTCATCATCAACATTTGTAAATGATAAATCGATAACAATTAATTTAAAACCAATAGATTTTAATAATAAATTAATCATAGAATTACTTACTTCATTACATCTACGTAATGATAACCTTCTCAAATTCATAGTTGTAACATGTAATACAGAAACTAAAGACGCATCTGTCATACAATGTGTAGATGAAGAAGGTAACGATAAATCTAATGAATGAATTAAAGATGTTCGAATTATATAAAGCGTTTTACAAGTAAACGATAATGATAAAGATTGTGATAATGTAGTTGGTGTGAATGCTGGTCGATGATATGCGTCATGTGGTGGATGCATCAGATGTAAATAAATTAAACGTAATGCATCATCAGGCAGGTCTAAAATGTGTGTAGGTAAGTTACGTTTATTGGTTTGTGCATTTCTTTGTGTGTTTGGTTTCGATTTTAAAAGTGTTTTTGCTGTTGTGGCCGATGTAGGATTTGCAACTACTGTTGTAGGCGTTCTACGTGGACGTTTACGTCTTTGATTTGTTGTTGTCGTCGTTGCTATAGCTGTAGGCGTTTCTGTTGAAGCCGTAGTGAATGATGATGCCCTTCGTTTTTTTGTTTGACGACTTGATCTTGAAGATCTTGAGGATCTTGAGGATCGAGGCATTTTGTTTTGTTTGAATAAATCAATTGGTTGGTTGAACTTTTTCTTTTTTTTCTTTTTCCGGTGGGTGATGGCAAGAGAAGAGAAAAGAGAGAAGAGAGAGAGGAGTGGAAATGGCATGTTTTAAAAAATGTTGATATGGAAAGACGTTGGTGGTTGTGCTGTTTGTTTTGTTAGGGGGGAGGGGGGAGGGCGGAACATCTATATGATGGGACGCGGAGAAAATAACACCATCTCTCTTCTTGTTCTACTTGTTCTTGTCCTTGTTCACGCTGTGAGTTCGCATGGTACATGGATAAAGAGGTTAGAAAGGGCGGGGAATAAACAGGGAGACACAGTGAACATAAACAGAGACGCGGAGTTAGTAAGAGCAGGGTTGCGGGAAGCGACCTTTAGAATAACGAGGTGACGAAATACGAGGATCAAAGTAAGTTTGGGATCTAAAAATGTGGCGTGGTTTTGTGCGATTGGTCAGTATCGATAGCAGGATTGCAACTGTATACTAAATGTTTAAATTTAGTATACAGTTTTATGATTTTAATTTTAAAAATCATTCAGTCAACTTGTGCTGGTTCCGAATTTATGTCACGTGTCAAAATTGAATTGAGGAATGAATTTAATTTTGCAATTCAATACAGTATTTAAAAATAGGGAGCGATTGGCGACACGGTTTTCGACACTTCTCACGTGGTTAACCTTAAAAACAATTAAAAGTTATAATATTAAAAATCTACTAAATATTTTATATATTTAGCATTTTTAAAAAAAAAAATAGAAACAAATTGTTACTTCTGTGTAAGGGTCGATTTCGTCGATGTCTCATGAATCTGATGGGGTAGCCTTAATTAGGAGTTTTACAGGATAATTAGTGCCTTAAATCAGAAAAAGACCTCCTGATCCATCGAATTGACCTTTTCCATAAATGTTTATAGAATTGATTGACTTACATGAACACTTGAAAAATCGTGTATCTCCATTCCTTATTGCATTGTATTGCTTCATTTTATTGATTCTGATTTCGACGACAAACCTACTTAATCCGTAAAAGGGCCCTGCGATCCCCAAAGCTTGCTATAGTTCATGCGAAAGTATAAATACCCCTGCCATTAATTAACTTCATCATTCTCCATCCCCAACCTCCCCCCCATCGCATTCAATTTTCAACCTGGACCGTCTTACCCAAAAACCTTAATCTTGTCTTCCATTTTCTTGCTTGCCTCCCGCTCTTGTCCTACTCCTTTTAATTAAAAATAAAAATAAATAACAAAAAAGACCTCAATCTCTTCCCGTTAAATTGAAACTACACCTCAACACTTCAACACTTCAACTCTCATCAGCTGTGTGGCATCTTTTAATCCTTAATTCTATTATCTCTATATCAAATATTCAAAATGGTCGGCGTATCAGCATCTCCACTTTTATCAGGAATTGTTAAATCAGTCCCATCAGGTGATACATTAATTGTAATGAAACAAGCTGCGGCTATAACAGGACCACCACCTGAGATGAGATTGTCATTATCATCAATTCGTGCACCATTACTTTCACGCGATACACAAAGTGATGAACCTCATTCATTTGCATCACGAGAAGCACTTCGTAAAAGACTTATAGGTCATACCGTATCATTTCGTATTGATTATCGTGTAACTTCATTATCACGTATATTTGCAACTGTTTATCCAACAGCTACAGCATCTACACCATCTGTTAACATGGATATGGTAGAATCTGGGCATTGTCGTGTTAGACGTCCCTTAACAGAAAATGAAGAAGTTTCACCAGAATTTGATCAACTTATAACCGCTGAAGGACGTGCTATTTCTGCTGAATTTGGTATTCATGGCGGTAATACACTTGATGAAGAAATCATTTCAAAGCAAAGAAATATCCCACATGATAATAACAGTAACCTGTTATTACAAGGTGAAGATTTAGTTAAAGTTTGTGATGGTAAAGTTTTTAAAGGTGTTATTGAATATGTTGTTACTGGTTCAGTTGTAAAAGCGTTTATAAGAGATGTTCCTGTAAGTAATGATCCTAATAATCATGAAAAATGTGATCGTATACTTACGTTAAGTCTTACTGGTATTCAATGTCCTGGTTTTAAACGGCCGGCTACCACTCCTCCATCAACTGCATCATCCGTTGGTGCTGCTTCTAGTACTGGCGCCACAGTAGCTCCCAGTAATACTGATACATCATCCTCTTCTACAACAACATCATCCACACCATCAATTGCCCAACAACAACAACAAAAGACTGTAAAAGCAATGCCATTTGCAGCAAATGCAAGATTTTTAACAGAAATAAGATTATTACATAAAGATGTATTTGTAACTATTGAAGGTGGTGATAGAAATGACATTTTATTAGCAAATATAGAAGGACCAACATCTAAGATGTATATTGGTGAAGAATTGTTAAGAACAGGTATGGCAAAAACTTTTTCATGGTCGTTAGATAAATCTTCAAAGGCACCTGCATTAAGATCTGCTGAACAATTTGCAAAATCAAAACGTCTCGGATTATGGAAAACGTTTCAACAATCGTCTACTTCTGTAGCAAGCAGTGATAAGTTTGTAGGGAAAGTTATTGAAGTTATCAGTGGTGATATGTTATCAATAGTTGATGATAAAACTGGACAAACTAAACGAATTACACTTGCTAGTGTACGATCTAGTAGAATTGAGAAAGGTGGAGCTGCAAGAGATAGATCATCATTAAATGTAGGACCTGCTGCAGATGCCAAAGAAGCATTAAGAAGAAAAATTATTGGTAAACGTGTATCTGTTAAAATTGAATATACTAAAGAACCTGGACCAGACGCTATTAGAAAAGATGTTATGGTATTTGCAACAGTTTGTAAAGAAATTAGTACTAATAATAAAACTAAAGCAGATAGTTTAAATAATGATATTGCAATGGGAATGATTGCAGGTGGAATGTTATCAGTTGTTAGACATCGTGGTGAAGAAGATCGTGCAAGTAATTATGAAGAATATTTAGAAAAAGAAGCTATTGCAATAGCTACTAAAAAAGGTATGCATTCTACAAATGCCGTAAATTCAACTGTTAGAATTAATAATTTAACTGGTCCTGATGCCAAGAAAAGATCACGTGATGTCTTGTCAGGTTTACAAAGAAATGGTCCTTATAAAGGAATTATCGAATTCGTATCTGGAGCAAGTAGATATAGAATTTACTTACCTTCAGAATCTATGGTTATTACTTTGGCATTAAGAGCTGTAAGATGTCCTATGGGCACTAGAAGGGCATATGGGCTTGATGGAACTATTAGAGAAGAAGTTGCAGGAGAACCTCACGGTGATGAAGCTTTGAATTTCATTAAAGAAAGAGTTATGCAAAGAGATGTTGAAGTTGAAATTTCTAATGTCGATAGAGTTGGTGCTTTCTTAGGTAATGTTTGGATTTTGAATGCAGGTGGAAGTGAACAGAAAAGTGATATTTCTGAAGTTTTATTGAAATCTGGATTTGGCTACTTGCATGAAAGTTTTGATGCTTCACGTGATCGATTGGGTAGTCGGTATTCAGAAATTGAAAAAGATGCTCGTGAAGGTAAACGTGGTGCTTGGCTTGATTATGTTGAGCCTAGTACTAGTCAAGATAACCGCAAAGATAACATAGATGGAATAATGAATATGAATTTAAATAGTTCATCAACAATAACATCAAAAGCATTGAAAACAAAATGTGCAGCTGGAAACATAGTGAAAAGATTCAAAGGAAGAGTTAGTGAAATTGGTTTTGGTGGAAGAATATTCGTACATGAAAGTAGTACTTTTGAAAAAAAATTAATGGATGTAAGTCAAGCTTTATCAGATATGAAATTAGATAATACTGGTGCAGCACCAATGGCTAGCTTAAAAAATGGTGAACATATTGTTGCTAAATTCAGTGCTGATGGAAGATGGTATCGTGCCAAGATTTTATACATACATAAAACTGATGCTAAAGTTGATGTAAGATTTGTTGATTATGGCAATGAAGAACTTGTTGATATTAAAGATGTTCGTAAATTAATTGGTAATCCTACATCTATAGCTAAAAGTCCTCCTGCTGCAATTGAAGTTTCATTAGCTTTTGTTGTGATCCCTGGTAAGGATGATGGTTGTGGTATTCATGCTGGTGAAGCGTTACGTGATCTTGTATTCACTGGTCAAGATGTTGAAGTTTTGCTTTTCAGTGATAATGATCGCGGTGTATCTAATTCGGCCATATGTGATATTCTAATTGAAGATGATAATCAAGGCGATGATAGCAAAGATGATGATAATGAAAAAGAGGGTGAGGGTGTAAAGAAGGATAGTGAAAAGAAGTTTATTAGTGTCAGAGAAGCAATGTTGAAATTTGGACTGGCTAGAATTGTAAGAAGGAAGAAAGATCGTGCTTGTAAAGAAGCTTTTAAAGTTCTAAGAGAATATGAAGAAATTGGTATTCGATCCAGACAATTCTTATGGAATTATGGAGAGGCTTTTGAGTCTGACTGTGATGATGAAACTGATTAAGATTGCGAACATGTAGTGTTCATTTCTTTTTTTATCAATATTGCCGATTCGATTGTGTTTTTTTTTTTTATGTTATGCTATTTTCATCAAATCCTTTGGAGGTATTGAAGATAAACGTAATTTTAATCTAAAAGCATCATTACCATTAAGATAATACTTTTCAAGGCGCTTATCACGTATGAAACCCAAACGACTGTATAATTTGAGAGCTGCATGGTTTGAAACTTCCGTTTCTAAAGTAACTTGTTGACAACCATGTAATATCATTGAAGAAATAGCACTAGATACTAACATACTACCTAAACCTTTATTACGGCAATCTGATTTTACAGCCAACATTGCAATATATCCAGTATTTATATCACGTTTTGTTTCTTCCTGTTTACACACTATTACTCCTATACATTCTTCACATCTTGTTTTCGTAGACATTGCCAAGTGACATAAATGTGGCCATTGGGTTATAAAATACCGATATGTAAATATTGAATATGGTTCAGATAAATCTTTGTCAATCAATGTTTGAATCAATGCCAACTGTGTCTCATCGCGATATCTATCGATTCAACATGTCAGTACTTCGTCATTTCATGGAGTTTTTCTTTTTAGGGTTAAGTGGAAGGATGTAGAAACGAACGGTTCAATTGAGATGGTATCATCATCTTCACCATGTGCTGTTGATGGCGCAGTGTCTGCCATTGTTGTATTCTGTTTTACTTGTTGTTGGTGGTGTGTTTATAAGTTGCTGCTGTTGTTGCCGTCGTTGCTGCAGTACACCAAGTATCAAATTTTGATCCGCCACAGTAATAGCTTATAAACAAACAACACGTGTCCATGTGTCATATACTTATTGAATGATCCCATGTCCATGCACTTTATTATCAGCACGTTTTTGTTCCTCTTTTCCCATTTAAATTTATCAACGAACATTCGAATTTCAAATATTGCCGAAGTTCGAAGCAACAGCATTAGTCTAATTATTGATTCGAATGACCTCCAGAAAAAAGCAGAACAAATCATAATGAAATATTCTTTTCTTTTGTGCGGTCATTCGAATTCCGAGCCTTTGCTTTCCTCATGTCCGTCTCAACTTTTTTCAAACCTCACAATCACTTAAAACAAACTCGTCAGCAACGCAAATCCCTTTTTGCCGACCATTCCCACCACATCAACACCATTCCGGAAATCAAAAAATGATGGCCACAATCATACTTCAACTGCAGTCATTGTTATGGGCATGTTCACATCAATTGATGAAAGTTACCCACCTTCACTTACCATCTTATGAATCTTTAAAACAACCATATGTAATTACAGCTGACCTAACAACAATTATATTCATAGCTTTTACATGTTCGTCATGTGTAATATGTGTTTCAATATTTTCATTTTGTGTAGATTCATCATCTTCAATTCGTACAGCCACATCAATACCATCACCTATTTTCACAAATGGAGGCCCTGAAGATTTATATGCTACGATTTACTTCTGTATGGTAAGAATTCGTTCAAATTTCGATCGTGTTTTCAATTATACAAGTTGTTGTGATACTAATACGCTTTCTTCTTCTCGTCATAAAAAAAGTGAAGATAGCAAATTAAATAATCCTTTTGTAAAAGCTTGTAGTACTAATTATAGTATGATATATAAGAATGATTTAAGAATTCGTCGTCGTCGTGCTGCTCTTTATCATTTGAAAAAAACCATTTTACCTGCTTCACTTTTCGAACATGAGGATTTCGTCAGTACCAGTTTCGGTACTCATTTGCCTGAAGTTTATGTAAACATGGGTTGTAATAGCAATGATTCAAAGCCATTTAAAGGAAAATATGGTGGGAAAAAATTTATCAAATTTTTGAAAAACGAATTTATTGGTTCTAGTGCATTAAATGAAATTGACTACAGTGAGTGTGATAATGATGATGATTCTTTTATCTTTGGTAATGGTTGTCCTGGAAGACAAAGAAATGCTTCTAGACTCCCAGAGAAGAGGAAAATGAAACGTGACCGTAAAGATAATAAGTCTTATTTAATTTTCACTGATAGTACTAACATTAAGGAGGATTGTGATAAAAATCTTTCGCCAGTTTCAGTCATGATAGACGTGATGAATGAAAATGATGTAAAGATAATACGTTGTGCTAAAAATCAGCAGAATTACATTGTGGAAAACAAAGCAACGATACCACCTCTTAGAACTCTGCTAAATGCTACGATGTCAACGACGAAGACAGGTAGTAGTACAGCTTCGAAAGCTACAAATATAAGAATGAGGAATAATGTCCAGAGTAGTTGGGTGTCTGAACCATACAGTGTTAGTAGCGACGGTTCTGTTAATGAGAGCATGACAAGGATGGGTTCAAATGTTGCAGAGATCGAGGGGGATGATAATATGACCGTGTATCAGCCAAAGAATAATGATGAGTTGGTTTATGAAAAGGTGAAGAGGAGTGTCATCATTCCCATGGATGGTTATGAAATTGGCGGGGTTTTAGAAGTAAGGAAGGATGTAATAGAGCTATTGTCGTAACGATGATATTAGTGATAGTATACACGGTAGTTTACCCATGAGTTATGTGAGAGTTTGGAAACTTGATATGTTTATTGTCTTCGGTCCCAATGGAAAAATTACGCGTTCTACTCTTAAAGATTTATTGCCAGTGGTATTCTCTTCTGCGCAACTTAGTCAAAGTCAGCGGAGGAAGAATGAATAATAATTCACAATAAATCTGGCTTTTCCTTTCATTTGAAGCGCTCCTTCCTGCGAACGTACACCAACCAGAGGGAAACTTGGTGGGGTGATGTGATTTCTTTCCAGCAGACGAACATCGTCTTCTTCCAATCCTCTGGTTCCTTCACCTCTTTCTACACATATCGTTTTTTTTTTTCTTGTTTCTCTCGACATGGCACACTCATCCGCAGTCTCGAGATACTGATCTCATGACATTAGTTGGACGAATCTAATTGGTTCAAATAACTGTCCACACATAGAATACAGTAAACAGTAAAAAAATTTATAATTTAATTTTACTTGAATATGACATTAAATGTCATTTTACTCATTCTACTGTAGTCTAGATTGATCAACCAAGTTTCAGAGTTTCTGTCTTCTTTGTTGGCGTGGGATTGGGTTCTTGAGTTCTTCTTAGCGCTAGCGCAGCAACGGTGCAATGCCACCGACGCCATGTTTCAGTTTAAGCGTTAAAACGAAGTCGACAGTCCATAGAGAGAACAAGAGAGAATCTCCTCACCCTCATCATCTTACTATAATCTCTTTGCATTTTTCTTAATGTGAAATCCATCAAAATATTTGTAAACCACTTTTATTATCATTCGTTTCCACCAAGCTACTGTTTACATATCAGACTAGAGACATTTACCTTCTACTGCTTCTGGTCATCCACCTTTGCTTGAAGTATTACTTAAGGATGTTCATTTATTATATGGCAAACGTTCAATGACGATTACAACTACACAAGTACCACCGTTGGCAACACACAAGCTACTGATACCATCTGGTAAGTGAAAATTACCGTCGTCGTTATCATCTGTTAATGGAGAAGGTTCTGTACTACGATTGCCACACAAAATAGATACGAAGATTAAAGAGAAACCAGAAAGTTAATCGTCCATTTTCAGTACAGGATATGGTTACAGCAAAGATTCATATAATTGCACCTAAAGAGGAAAAACGTTGTTTCATTGTCGAACTGGTGACTCATGATGGTGCTAATATAGTGATCTGTGCCATTTTCGGGAAAAGGCTTATATGTCTTTGTGTTGTTGACGATGCCGCCATTTTTTTGTCTTCTGCTTCTGCTTCTGCTTCCACTTTTGGTTCTTCTTCCATCTCTTCCCCTTCTGGACAAAAAACATGGTGTTGTGAACGGAGTGGGAGTGACCGGGATTATGTCATAAAACCAGGGATTCATAGAGCTGGTTTGACTTCAAACAAAAAATTATCAAGAGCATCACATGCATCCAATACTTTTTCTAAAGCACGCACACAACGTCAATAATTGCAATATTCATCACCATCATTGTTAGCATTTTTTTCACATACATCTTCAGATTGAGATAAAAATCTTCATTTACTTCTTTCATCATTATGACAACATAAATCAAAACAAGAACAGTTCACATCTGTTATTATTAAGTATATGGTATATGGTAATAATGATAATGCTAAAACGCATTATGATATATTATTATCCGTATTAGACGCAGTTACAGTAACAGATATATTAATTTTTGTATTTGATGGAAATGTTGAAATGAATGACATGTCAATATCTGTAATTGGTTCACTAATAGCACAATGCTTACCAACAATCTATTCAATTACAATTGGTGAAGGTTGTGATTATACGGATTAACGTAAATTAGGATGTAGACAATTAGCAGCTGCAAGTTTAGGTGAAGGACATTACGTCATATTCAATTGTTTATGAATGATAAAAAAGACGAACAGTTTCATGAAATTGCATGGCGCTGTCGATATGGATATATGCTTGTTAAATCTGTGAAAAACCTGGTAATCATAATGATTTAATGCTTGAAGGATGGATTAGAGGTAGAAAATTTACAGCAAATGAAGTTATTAGTCAATTATTGATGTCAATATAGGTAATGCATATGGTGGAAAAGATGAAAATATTGGAAAATGAAACACGAAACATGCTGACAGCTGTGGAGGGAAAAATTACGCTAACACTGAACTAACACTTCCAAATTCTAATCATCCAAATACAGCTTACATTCAACATGAAATTGTAGTAATCTACAATATTTAAGGATCCAGCACAATGACTGGAGATGGAGAACTTACTCAGACATTTACAGACAGTTTTCACATTTCACAAAATCTTGTTATGTGCGTAATGTTTCCTCAGTTTGTACATCCACAGTTATCATTCTTTGTTGATCCAATCCTATAAGCCAATTTAGTTTTTGTTTGCTTCTTGGAAATACTAGTGAGGTGATGAGTTCGCATTCATTCTTCTTGCTTGTTACGGTTTACGTTTTCTTCATGTTACGTCTCCCACCCGCCACTGGAACTCACAATACTATTAATAATCGAATTGTTGGAAAGTTTAAAAGCATTGAGAGGATGGTCGCTGACAGAATAGTTTGGGAACATAATATGTACTCAGAGAATTGCATAATATGTACCCAAAATACTCTGCAAATGACCATCCCCTCAACGCTTTCAAATTTTTCAACGATTCATTTAACCCTGTTGTAATGGACAACTATTATTATCTAAATGGTATAAACAAAAGGTTGGCCAATGGGTTGTTTGTCCCAAGAGCAGGGGCATATGTTTCTGTGGTAGACCGGAAGCCGTTTTCTACTGTTCTCGATGCAATGGTACTACCACGAGTCCGTATTACCGAAGTGAACAAGAAGAACTTTGCAAATATCAACCTGAATTATGAGGCATGAGCTTTTTTGTTGTTGGTTGGGAATGGACTTCGAGGGGAGGAATTGAAAAGAAATTTAAAAATATCGGGGGCTCCGTCCACAGCATGGGGTAGTCCGTTCGCTCTGGAATACGCCAACGTTTTCGGAAGACATCGCCTGGGTGAACTGACAAGATGAGGTGACAATATCATCAAAATGCCGTTTCAAACAGTTTGCTTCCCTGTTTCGAGGCTCAACTCAATTCAACTGCCCCATCCAAACGCCATCAACGTGAATGGGATGATGATCAACACGTTCTCATTATTATTTGCTAAAATGAGTCATCGTGCATTGTCCCGTTTGAGTCACCGAAGCTGCCAAAGCCGTTCAAGGCGCTGGTAAAAGGTGGCAGTGGATGTCTCGATGATGTCGACCCAATTGCTGATGCCCCCATGCCAAACAAACTGTGCCCAACCTGGTTGCATGACTTATACGTAACACCAAAGCACCATAGCGATGAACCGTCTCCGCTGTTTTGGAGAACTTGGCATCCACAGGTTGATAGTTTATATTGGTGTTACTTCAACCACGAGCACGGAGGTTATCCTGGAAACTACCGGCCCCGGTTCGAGCACACGGCGTTTAAGACGGCAGACAAATCAACAGCAACCGGAAAACAGAATGAAAGTCACAATGGTTTTAAAGTGTTTCCGTTCATCATTCCTGGTACCGATCGAGTGGTTGTAAGCATAGTTCTTATGCAAGCGTCGATGCCTCGTCGGTTCACCACTCGGCATCACACAATCATTTTTCCGTGTTGCACATGGTTTCTGAGCGCAAATGGATAGTGGACATGGAATTGTCCATGAAAGCGGATTTTGGGCCGGTATAGGTGGCGATGTCCAAGAAGTGAAGAACGATACCGGTGAATGATGAACAGATGGGTATTGGAAGTGAGGTGTATGCACACCGAAAAGAGGCAGGCCGGCGGTTCAATGTTTTGGACTTGCCGAACTTCCCCGAACACGTGGACACAATCTTTCAGTTAAATCAACCTTTACCTGCTGGTTTAGATGTTTTTCCCAAAGGAATTTATGAGAGCTGGAAAACGCCGCTGAAATCATGCATCTGGTCTTCTGGTCCGTTTACAACAGGTTTTAATTTCGAGATTCAGATCCGGCAACCGCGTTGAAATCATAAGATGGATTGAAGAAGACCGAGGACATGCAGTTGTTTACTGGTTCATCGTTGAATGGGATAATGATCATGGGCAAGGACGGACTTCATGTTGGTGTCGAACATTGATCGTTTGACATATTCAGCTCAAAGTACGTCATTGATCTTGAAAAACAACATAGGGTGTTCTACAGCGACTCGTATTTTTCTCAAGTGCATGCAGGTCCAGGGAGGGATTCAATACCACAGTTCATTTGTCAAGGGTTCGAGTCATTTTACATTCCTCCAAGATTATATACTCCAGCACACCCTTGGAGTGTGTGGCTGGAGCTCGACCCCTACGATGAAATCAACAGGCGTCGGCCAATTAACATAGAACATGCCATCATTGCTTCTGAAAATTAGTTTTGGTGGATGGGCAGACGATGAATTGGTCTTTTTTTTATTGGTGTGTCTTGTTCAGCAAACCACTTCAAAAACACCAACACCAGTAAGTTACTGGTGTTGGCGTTTTTGGAGTGGTTTGCGCTTTGATTGTGCTTGTGTATTATATTTCATTATTATTTCTAGTTTTAGTTTTCTTTTTTGACTAATCTTACCCCCCTTTTCTTTTCTCTCATTTTTTCTTTCGTGGGAAGTCACAACGGCGATGACTTGAATGACTTCTTTGTTTCACCGCAGTCCCTGTTTCACTATCTACGTATTTTAGACAAGAAATTACTACCTATGAATAGGTTCTTGCACTTAACTTCTTAACTTAACTACTATAACACAGTTCAAAGCTAAATCTCTTACATGGTTACTGGTAAACATTTCCAATAGCAAGCCTGAATTGTCACCTCTAGCTGGGTCAGTCAGTAATGATGTCATCTTAAAAACCAAAGGTGCTATCAACAGTACTATTGCTAAAACCGTTTTGCCCAAGTCCTCGAATGATATTTTTTGTTGGGCAGAAGAGTACATGAAGTTTCAGTTTCATCAAGTTTGACGTGAAATAGTAGTTTCTTATTTATAAGTGTTGACGAAAATGGATCAAGATTCATCCGATTCAGGTTCGATGCCATCAAGAACGGCCGAAGAAATGGGCAAAATGGATGGTTTCTGTTGCTGGTAAGGCAAAGTTGAGATCGTTGGTACAATATTGTTCATTTTTTCGAATACATTATATGGGATGTGAATATATTAACAAGAAAGTTTTGTTTTTTTATTTTTTTGAATGCTTATTCTCCTTCAAAATTTCGTGTCGGTGCCGCTCTTTTGGCATCAGACGGAACGATTTACCCAGGAACTAATGTGGAAAACAGTTCGTAAGTTTCTTTTTTTTTTCAACACTATCATCTGTTTTCTTCATTACATTAAGAATATTAATTAAGAACCAAACACAAAAACGTTTGTCTATTTTTAGGTATGGAATGACTGTGTGTGCTGAGAAGATAGAGGTATGCCGTGCAGTTAATGAGGGAGCTTTACCTTTTCGAGCTATTGTCGTAACGACTGACATTAGCGATAGTGTAGTTTATCCATGTGGTGCTTGTAGACAAGTAATGTCAGAGATGGGAGACGAGGGTATTTTTTGTCTTCAATTACGCGTACTACTCTTGAACATGTGATGCCCTTGGCATTTTGTTCTGCGCAAGTTAGTCAAGGTCAGGGGAAGGCGGAGGTAGAATGAAAAATAATTCCCAGTAAACCTGATTCTGATAATGGTAACGGAAACGGCAATGGTAGAAGAACTTTATTAGAGGTGGGAGAAGATGCGAAAAAGGTCTGGGGATCACTTTGAGGGAAGAGGAGATGTTTTATAGAAGTGGAGGTTGTTTTGAATTCCTGTCATATTGATACTGTTGAATGAAGAATGAACATGGAATTATGGATTGACAACCTTTTACGCGATACCGGATGAGTTCCAAATACTGGAAATATGAATGCTCAGTTAGTGGCAAACATAAAACACATTGATGTGCTGCTTAACTTCCGTTTGAATAACCAATGAAAGAAGTAGTAATTTAAAAAGAAACACGATGTCTCAGAGTCGACTCTCAGAGTCGACTGGCCGT
>JAULBU010017767.1:0-20453 GCA_032358235.1 Odonthalia washingtoniensis | reverse complement strand
GAGGCAACTTCGACTGCAAACTTGAAGTCTGCCGAATAAGAAAGAATAACATAGTAAAACGCATCCAGTCTCAGTGAAAGACATTCGAATCTACTTTCATACGTATTCCTGTCAAAGAGAACACTAAGTCTAGCAGTAGGTATTGAGTGTGATGCAATATTTAAATAACGTGGTGTGCGCATGTATAAACGAGGTGAAAAGAACCAATAACTAATTTTTGCTCTAGTTTAAGAAAGTATGTTACAACAAACCTTCATGAAAGGATGGGCATGCGAGCAGAAGAGAGGGGAGACATTGGATGTTAGTACCGTATAGTAGTATGAAGCAGATATAACTAAATGGATTGAGTACGATACTGCGGAACCAGATAAGAAAATGAGTACTGCCATGATAAGAAATGCGATATGTGTAACATATCCTCATTACAATGTTCCGAACGAGCAACAGATTTCTCGAAAATTTAGTCAATTGAAAAGGACATTGAAGCAGCGTAGGATGAAGGAGACAAAGGCATTAATTGATTTTCACAGTGTGTTCAAATCTGGTAACAGTACTATACGAGAAAATCAGTTAATAATGAATGAATTGAATTGGGAAAACGTAAATAAATCAATTTAGGGATGCTCAGATATGTTGACAAATGTATTAGTTGTAAGAAAGGACCGTTCCCGAAAGACAATGGTAAAGTTGTACACTGACTTTATTATGAGAATATTAGTACAATACCCTAAATTAGCACCTCGTATGGTTGAAAGTGAAATGCAGTCGCAATTATGTTTGATTGGACGATGCGTTTCAAATGACTTCTCAACAAGTGCGCAAATAGTGAATAAGGTGGGTAACATGAAGCGGAAGTTCAGTAAAATGTATCGCATTTGTTATTTTTTATGGAAAGAATTCATGTTGATTGTAACTTATATATTTTACCTTACATATATGAAAGATATATATATGTTTTTGTTACCATAATAGTTTATGAGGTTATATCAACGTACAACGGTTTGGAAATATACAATCTTCTTATTTGTGTATGAGTTTATACTTTTAGTGATGATGTTTTCTTGCAGAATCATGTCTTTTTCTGTAAATTATTACAACTGTTATTTATATTAGTTACATATATGATGTTGACAATTTCGTTGTAGATGATGATGAAAAAGTTAGTATATTTGAAATTACTGTAAATATGTGATACTTGGTAAGGTATATTACTTTTGAAAATGATGTATGTGTTTTTTTGCGCATATATTGTTCTTACTTTATGAAGTCTATGTTTGAGTTTTTAAGTTACTGGTGACGATGATGTCGATGACATTTTTTAGATATCCAATTTTTCTTGAATTGATTGCCTTCTTGATGTTTACTATATTAATAACAATCATTGATTGTTATTATGATATGTTTCTTACATAGTGTTACAACTCATTAATAAAATATTCTAATAAGACACAATTATTCCGTTCTGTACCAATATTTGAAACAAATAACATTATATGTTGTGTTCGATATTTACCTACAGTTAGACATGAAGATGCATATTTGCTGCAAATTGACAGTATATATTATCTATAACATATTCAAATCATAATCATGGTACTTTTCTAATTTCCAAAAGTCGTGATGATTCGTTTGATAACTTTGTTATTATTATACTTACGTTGTGTACCTATGTATGTTGTTGATTTGGATAATGTTATAACAATGCCTCAAAATTGGTATACAGGCGATTTATACAGACGAAGGTCACGAAATTGATGATTAACAATGATTAGTTTCATAATAAAATAGGTTTATATGTCTATTCTGTTTTTGATGTTATTACGCATCTCCAATATCATGTGAAATGTAAATTTTCATTCTATTTAGTCACTTTTGAAATAGAAAACATATGAGGCAAGAAAGTAAATAAATCATTTTCTAAGACTGGTATTAGTAACGGAAATTACTCATCACTATATATTTCATCATCTGGATACGTTTCCCTGTTGTAACATATTAGTTAACTATTGCGTTTCAATTTATAGATGTACAATGTAACGGGTGAAACCTGATGTAGTCTACCATTATTTATTAACTATTATCAGTTCTAACGATAATTAAATGCAGTGTTTGCTGCTTTTCCTTTCGCTACAGATGGTGATTGTGGGTTACTACAATACCACCAACAGATAATCTAACATTTCTACCAAATGTTTTGCAAAATTTTCCATTACATACGGTAGTATGTACCATTCTTTTGTTGGTATAACTGGGTGAAAATCATGGTACATGTTTTTATGGTTACATATTACTCAGAAAATGGGGTTAACGTTACAATCGATGACAACGATGAAAAAAAATCAGTTCGTGAAAATAATAAAGACAGTGACGTGAAAAGTGTGTCGTTAGGAGGTAAATAGAAGGAGTAACGTCAGTTATTGAACGTAAAATAATCCAGACATGATACTTGTGGAGTTATCAGGTTTTTCATCTAAATACCTTTTTTTAGTGAACCAGAATATGATCAACATTGTAACAATATGTATTTTTTCAAGCACGTCAACTATGAATTTGCATAAATACATTACATATATCAGTAACTATTTATGTAGTCCAATATGGAAATATATCACAGCCGGTTTTTACTCTTTCTACAAATGTAGACTAATATCGAAACCATAGTATATTTTGGTTTTATGCTACACGGTGAAATGGAAGTTTATGTAACATATGCAGTTTCTCACATTATAACTACAGTTGCGATTTTACAATCGCTATCAATAGAAGGTAAAAGGTATTTTGTTGTTTCCGTAAACATGAAAAAACAATATTTAGAGTGTTGCATTTGTTTTCATTTATACAACAATTACCGACTGATATTGTACATAAATTCTTTGTTGACGTCGACTATATCTTTGTACATAAAATGAAATATGTATGTTGCTGTTTGATTAAATTGATATATATAAGTTATTAGAAACCATGAATGAGGTTTTTGTTCTTTCATAACATCCATCACACATAATTAAGTAAGGCAAAATAAACTGTTTTGTGACATTGTTTATATTTTAAATATAAAATAACCCAGAACTAGGCGAACATGTTCCTAATTTTGGTGGTGACGTTCTTCATAACGCCGTTGTTCTTAACGATTCATGACATAATGATGATTGTGATTGAGAATCTGATAAATTTTTTGGTAAAGAAGAAGGTGGAAATGGTTCATGCGAAGTTGTTGTTGATGTTGTAGTGATCGTTATGGTGTTTATTATGTCCATGTAGATGTTTTTTTGTAAATGCGACAAGGAAAGAAAGAAAAAACTTGTTTATTTAGCAAAATGAAAAGAGCAAATTTTGACATCTAATTACACAATTGTAAGAAATTTTTGTATTTACATAAAACTATCTGAAATTTTATGATCATAATCTTTTTCAATTGGCTTTTAAAAATATCCTACCAATCTCGAAAAGAAAACTATTTCGGTACAGCCCTCATCTTTTATTTGTTCATCATAACAGATCCATTTATTCGTTTTCAAACAATTACATCTTCTTATTTCTTACATCATCCATCATAACCGATCATCTTAGCACCATTACTATTTGTTCCACATTTCGTGATGTCTTTCAACTATACCCACGCTAAAAAATAATGTCACATCATCAAACTTTTTTGTTTCCAACCTATATTTCTTTGTTGATTCTTAAATTTTTTCTCATGGAAATTCTCAGTTTTTGCAACACTCAAGTTTGCAATGTTCCACTTACAACTAACTGTTTCTAAATGTAGGAAGGATATTTTTTTTAATTTTTTGAGGTCTATATGTACGATCTTCTACAATGTTCTCGTTTAGCTACCATGACCTTCATCGTGACACTTTATGTGTTTCATTCTGTGGTGTATATTAGTACATAATATCATTCTTATCACACTCTTAATTATGTCTATATGTATTACTCTCCAATAAGCCCTTTCCAAGAAAACAAATTTTCTATTCTGTATTATCTCTATTGCAAAATTGCGGATTACGATTGATAACTTTTATTATTTCATACTGTTTTTAGTATTCTGCTATTCCTCTCATTATCCTACTGTTCTTTGGGAAGTTTATCTATCTCTCCGTAACAAATCGTCAAATATAAGAATTCCACGTAAGGAAACATGTATTTCGTCGTTCATGTTCACGATGTTTGTCCCATTACAATATATATAATTTTAAATCTTAACATTACAGAATGAAGGAACATTTTTACAACATGTGTTCTTGATAACAATATTATATCAGAGTTTCTTGTTCACTGACAGAAATAGTATCGATGACATATTGGTCTATAAATAATAGGCACACACCACCACTGCAGAGAATTATCTGAAAATTAAGGGTATTATATTTATTGGAATTGCATACATTTCCAATTATCATAGTACTTATTGCGTAGCCTTTTACCGTATATTGAAAGAACGTTTCTTAAAATGAATCATCAATCATTCAAGAAATTTATTTTATCTTCATCATATTGTCAGGGTTTACGCTTCTAACAGCGTAGATTAATAAATTGCTGTCATGATTACAACTACGAAAATATCAACTGTTCACACTTATAGTTGCCTTACAATTCCTACAAATTGACAGTTCTTCTTTCCACATTATATCATGCACAACATAATATCATTCCTTTCTGTTTCAATATTTCATCACACTACTCACTTACCTTACGTAGGCACTGCAGTTTCATCTCCATCATCTACTTCTCCTTTTTTGTTGCACTTGTCTCCTACAACATGCATCACATTATTCACATCAAAATACCAACTATGACGGGACTCCATTTTTTCGAGAGATATTTCTCTGTTCAACTACCTCGTCACTGTAAAACATACTTGTGATACACCGACAATTACAATTACCACAGCCTCCGGTGAATTAAGAACAACATATGTTTTCCATCCCAATTTCCAAACGATTTGGCAACATCCTTCTTGGCCTTTGTTCCTATTTCATTTTCGTGAACCAGATTCATTCTTTCTTTTAGATCCGTTTTCAGCGCATCTGAACATATCTTCCCCTCTGAGCATTTTCTGCTTACATTCTCTTCCTTTTTTCCTTTCCTTTTTTCCTTTTCCTTTTCTTTTATCTGTACTTGTATATGTCTTCTACACCTGCATACACCTTTCCTTGCATTATGCAAAGTACTATTTCCATCGGCAAAAATTCCTTGTATAGTTATTTTGTTCTTACCACCACAACCGTTTACCTCCTTCATGAGCATTGCTAATTTTTAACTTACCATTTCTTCAAATTGGTCAATTGAGCAACGTGTTTCGGCTATTGTTATTTTAACACCATTTTTTCTTAAAATTTCTATGCGTTCCCCAAGATGTTCATATTTGCAACTGCACCGAAAGTTTTCACCAGCGTCACACAGTCTTTCGCTGTCTGAGGAGCCACTCCAATGTTTTGTTGGTGCAATTTTCTTTTTTTCTTTTATTTTTCCATCCACCTCAAATTATAGCCAGCACAAAGATATCCCTTTGGAAAAGGGACATCTTCACGCATTTCATCAAGTAAGTTTTACGCCGTTTCTTTCTTTTCCTTTATTCATATGTCTTCGTCTAATAAATTTTCAGTTTTTCCTTCCATTTTAAAATACATTGAGTTTTTACTATTCATATATTGGTCTTCGCATTTTGACTTCTTGCATTTATCATCCTCCCCGTCTGTTATCAGGTCAAAAACCTCTATTTGGATAATTTTATGTTCTTCCAATTTCAATGAAATGGGAACCATAACCGCTTCTCGTCCATTGTTCGTAGCGCTCAGTTCCTTCCGTTTCCCCTACGATTCACATCAATACATGCGTACATATACACACATATCGAAAGTAACACAAAAATATAGAAAAATAAGAAAAACATTCTTAGTACCTTTTCCGACACATCCATTACCATAATATTTCGTAGTTTTGTTACACTCGTATTAGAGAAGAACAAACATGTTTTCGAATTGTTTTTCCCGATTTGAACCTTGATTTTTTACAACTTGTAAACAGGACGACAGAGACGTATACCGGTTGTACATTGCATTTTCCCCTTTATACAGATAAGTAAGTACATCCAGCACCATTTTCAGTTTTAACATATCGACATTCATTTGTTTTGATTTAAAGAACTGCCGAATTACCAATTAATTGACATTTATTACTCACATTTCCGATGAAAATTCTTTGTGGTTTCACCACATTGCTTCTTATGAGACATTTTCACAACGTTTCTAATCTTGACACTGTACGTGACTCATACCGCGACATTTATCATAAATTACATCCTTTTAAATGCCTTGTTGTGAAATAATTTCTATTTGTGACAATAAAAATAAGCAGAGACCAGGTTAAAATACAAAAACGTAGAACTTACGGAGCAGAACTAATAAACAGAAACAGAGAACCTAGAGTACTATTGAACAGAACGTTTTCACCGGGTGCCGAGTGCGTATCCTTTCTATTTACAGAACAACGTATAGCATTAGCTGCTTAAATAGCAGCTACATTATATAACAGTACAATTAATAACTAAGTACATGTAATTCCAAATGAGACTATTTCTACTTTCCAAGTAATAATATATCGAAAACGGACGATATTGAATCAACGGACGTAGTAGATACATTTGAATTTTAGGCAAACGGGTGTGATGTAATAAATTACTTGTCTTCATAATATGACAAAATTATCATAATAATTCTCCTCCTCTTTTCGCGAAAGTTATTTACAGAGCTCTCGCTTTCCGCCACCTTCTCTAGATCGACTGAAAATCTTCCAGTAAAAATTGTCAGCTACAGGAGGTCTGTAAGCTGCCTGTCTTTCTTAGTCAATGCCTCACCCAGATTTACATTTGCAGGTACCCATGAAATTTTGCCAACCGCTCCAGTCTGAAACTCAAATCTGATGCAGCTCACATATTCGCGAATAGGTTGATCAGTAGAGTTCTGCTGTGTAGATAATGACGTGAAGATATCTTTGGAGTCTACAGAGCCTCATTTTGACTTCAAATCCAATAATATCCTAGTAGGATTTCGCAACCATTTTCCCTTCTTCTTTACTTTCCATAGCGGCTAAAATTTCTTCCTCAGGCACACTTTTCACAGGGCGCTTAGATTTGTGCAAAATCCATGAGAGGGCATGGTTGGTTTCCCCAACCAAAAGACCTTTGATAACTCCAATCTGTCCTTTGTCATCACTGCGTGAGTCATCAGAGAAAACAAGTAAGATTAGTTCGTAATCATTTTTGTCGGTTGCGCGAGGATAAAATATCTTCGTACCAGGTTTCTTCAGCTTCCGTACTATGCTGATCTGCTCTATCATGTGAGAAACCTTTGTGTCTGGTGCCTTCAGTTGTAAACATCTGGAATAAAAAGAACTGAAAGGTGATGCAGCTGTACCAATCCATCCAACCGAACTGTTGACCGATGCATATACCGATTTTTCGATGGTGTTTAATTTTTCTTCCGCTTGCTTGCACCTTTGCCTAGAAAATGGATACTCTCTTACCGCATCCATCTTATCATCAGCATCCGTTTCAAATTTGTGGTCCTCGTTTTGCGTAGGGTTTATGCCAAAAAACAGAAGTCTTCCTGGACCGTGGTTGACTGTGCCGAGCTCAAATTGTTTGTGAAAGTTTTGCAAGAATATCTTTGAATTTTGATCGACGCCAGCTGCTTTTAGATCGTCTACAATCTTAGCAACCACTAGTACTAATTTTCTTCCCTCTCTTTTGAAGGTGAGCTGAGGTATGAACTTAGATTGCGATAGCTCAAGTTGAAACATAACATCCTCTGGTTGGTTCTGCCACTTTTCATTTGCATTTACTAATCCATAGGCAGCTGTGAGTAGGAGCCACAGTTGGTTCACTTACATTTGACTCTGTCTTGGAGTTCTAACGTAAACGTCCCGATAGGCTTTTCCAGTTTGCATGAAGGCCGATTTTAGGCCAGCTTTGTATACAGTCCATTAATCGAGAGATGCAATTGATTCTACAATCCGTAGTCCTGTCGGTGGGCATATTGAGCAGTATTTTTCAGTATGTCTTTTAGATTGTCTTCGTTTCCATGTGGGGCGATTCTGGCTTTCACCTTGAGCTAACCGTCATCATTTTGTTTGACTTTGTAGAGCGTGTGAATGCTGATTAAATTTGAACCATAACGTATGTGTCTTTTAAATACGAAACGTATCGAAAACTTTTTGAGTGGCCAAAATGTTTTTATTTTTTATAAAATATTCCCAAACATTTATTGTACTGTATCAGAACAATGTAGTTTTTACCGAAATTACCAATTTTTTCAGGACAGAATTTTCTCAAATTTTGAGGAACGAAATTATTGTGAGAAGAGTCAAAATTTTATAATGTACATCCCCGAAGTTTTAATCAAAAGATTTACCTGTTTTGAATGTCAAAACAATTTCGAAGACCATTGAAATTTCTTTGACTGTCAAATTGGTAATTCAAAATATATGTCCGTATCCCTAAAATCTTAGTTCTTCAGTTTCCTCCGTAATTTCCAGATGTGGTCACACTTCTTGTTCCTTTTCATCATCTACTGAACATGGCTTTGATACTCATGTTTCCATGAGCCATGATGGCATGGAGCGTAATCAAAGACGAAGAAACAAACTAGGTCGTTTAGTTCTACCTCCATCAGAGCAACTTGGTGGAATGGGTGATAGAATTCCAGTTGATCGTATCACGATCAACTTTAACTACGAAAGCCTTGATGAAAACGGGCACTACATGTCTATAATGGATGAAACCATATAAGATGATTTATTGGACCCACCATCAATTGAATCAGACGCTGAAAATTGTCACATAAAATGTAGATTTGAATGACTTATTGGGTTCTTTATTCTCTGTTAGTCGAAGCATAGGATAGAACGCCTGTAATCAACTGCTATCAGTATCCAAGAAACATAGCAGAAAGGTGGAACAATGTTTTAAAGTTGTTAAGAATCTGGACGATATTCGTAAATTTGTAAAAAGACGCACGAAAGAGAACATGTTGAAGATATGATTCAAGCTGTAGAATAGATTATCAAAAACATTTATTGATTATGAGGTGTATTGGAGGAATTCCATCGATATTTTGCGATGTCAAATTAAAAGTGTTCGGAGTGACAAGTTTTACACAAAACCTTCTGACTGTGTTTCAATCACAGGTTATCCAACCAACTCATAATTGGGATTAGAAGCGGCCACACTAGCAGAATCGTAAATATGTCTGAGGATAAAAGCATTTCGTGGCGTACATTTGATGCAGATGGAGAACAATCGTTTGTTGCCATGGTCCAAATGTACACTGACAAATAACAGACGTCGCTAAAGGCGTCGGAATTGAAGTTTTATCCACTTCATTTGACTCTACTCAATTTTAATGAAGAATGGAGACGTAGAATAATTGCATCTGAGGAGTCAATAATTGGATACCTTCCTGTAGAATTCTCAGAGTTAACTCCGCAAGGGAGTAGAAAAGCTAATCGAGAAGGTATTCTTCTTGCGTTTCATGACAGTGTCGAATTCATATTCCAGCCACTAATGAACGTGGCATTGAAAGGGGTGTCGTTCCAGACAGCAGATGTAAGGAATCTTTGTGGTCACTTTATGCTGTCATCGTATGTAGCTGATATTCCGGAAGCGGAGGATATGTTGAGTGTAAAGAGAAACACGAACACAAGTTCTCCATTCTAAAGGTGTTTAGTTGAAAAAGAAAGTCTGGGTTGTGTTACCAATTCGGCAGAAAGGTCTGTAGTTAACACTCTTGAAATGTTCAAGTCCGTGAAAAGTGGGATCGAAGAAGTCTCAAACGAGTTTAAAAAACTCTCCATGATAGCACTACCACCTGTTATTAGCTTGTTTCCGTTTATTTTTATACATCCATCAGTTGATATATATATATATGCAATATTTGATTTCGAACCATTGCATAACCTCTCACTTGGTATCTCCAAGTTGTTGAAAGAGTGTACAGTATTGTATCCGAAAGATGAAAAACGGGTGAACGGGTCAATAACAACTCTCTACGGAGAAGGGAAACATATATCAATGATTAAGAAGTCAATTTTATCTCTTCTTAATTGGTTCCTTAGAGAGGTTCAGCGCAGCTCACCTGGATTTGTCTTCATGTGGATGTCTCGAAAGACATAACATCTGACCTTCTATCAGGTCTCTTCACCGAGGATGGTATTGTAGGTATGCTGGTAGCAGCAGATCACGGATGTAACGATACAGTATCCCTTTTTCTTGCCTCACTTGTTCATACATGTTTCGGAGACTTTCATGGGGCACCTGTGACATCTGTTTTTGTACAATTTGTTTATCTCGTCAAATGTAGTTGTCGAATAAATAGAAGGCCGAAAATGGAGTGATGAAGACCTAAATGAATTAGGTAAATTATTTAATTATTTAAAGTTTCTTGTAGTAAAGACTTTTGGTAGATACCAAGATTCCATCATAGGAACAAGCAAATGGTATATGATTCATCATCTTGTCAGTGACATAAATCGCACTGGAGGGCTTGGGCACCTAACAGGTTCTATGTACGCGAAGGCACATAAATTATTTAAGTAAGCCTATGCACTAACATCTAAATATTCCAATTATGCAATGAGTGAGACTATTCGAAAACAAGATGAGCAACATTATATCCACAAACGTCTCAGCAAGAGGGATGTATCTGCTATTCCAAAGCAGATAAATGTAAGAAAAACGCAAGCTGTGAAGGATGATGCAGCGTTCCTGGTACAATCCGGAAAGTGTGTAAAATTTATGATCTTGAAACTGCTACAATAATTCTTCACAACAATAGGAATTGATTAGATAATTAGGTAGTTCAATGTGAAGTTATAAGAGACCTAATTACAGTTATGGGTGAAGTTGGTCTGTCCCAGTTGGTAATCCTGTTGATAGATCATGTGAAGGCGAATGGGATACCATTGAATGTTGCACGTAATACAAAGATTAAGTTTCCAGCATCAGCTTATGTTTCAGGCTACATAGTACCAACTTTGGACGCAATGAATTCTGGTAGTGACGTATTTATGGAGAAATCAAACCATAGAATGTCACATCGCATTCTTGCGAAACGAAGTTTTATCAGAGTACAGTACCACGTCTTGATTCTATTGTAGTAGAAGGGGATAATGATGAGAATTCCCCCACACCCAATGGGCACATGCGAATCTGGATTTCTCAGGCATTGGCATTTACGCGCATTCAAATTGGACCTGATTGTAGTTCTCAATGTGAGGAACACAGAAGGTTCCAATGCCAAGCCTTCAACCCCCAACTTAAACACGAATTGGTGTTTCTGCAATATTACGACGTACTTTCGAGCAAGGATCTAGGAGTGGATGTAATAGACAAGAATTTGAACTGTATCCGTATTAGATGGCAACTATGTGAAGGTGAAATTAGGAAAAGTACTTCAGGGAAACAATACGGGCTGTCCCCTGTTGATTCAATCCGTGGTATTGTGCATGTTGTCCCAGCAGACATGGAAATTAAGAAGCTGGCAATGTCTTTCAGTAGACGAAAGGAATATGAAACATTGAGATGTGGTGAAGAGGGCTGGGCATCGAGAATCTATTCCGTTAATAGATTTTGTCTTCGTAAGGGTGATGAGTATGAGTAAAAAAACAGGCTGTTAATAGGCTGATAAAAATATTGTAAAGTCTGAGATGAATCACAAATTGAAATTGAAAAATAACCACTACGACTTGTAATGAAAATGATTTAAGCTTGATGATATGAAACGACTCTTTTCTTGAAAATAAATTCGTTCAATTCTGAAGAATGTTTTTAGATTTCCCGCGATGGGTAAATGCGGTAATTGATTTCATTTATGAAGCATTCATACAGCAAATCCAATTCTTCTTTCCTATATATTTTCTGACCAAACAGAAATTTGTTAAACAACAACATATCTGTGAAAAACCAAATCATTCCAACAGTAACAAGGAGGAAGAATGAGTGTGAAAGAACGAACTGGAGAAGATGGTGTTAATTTGAAAAGTGGAGGGCGAGGGAGGCATCGTACTGTTATTAATGATGGGCGTGTTAATGGGAAGTATGGTGGACAGCGGATATTGGCGATCGCTGAAAAGACGGGTCGTCCGAGAAGAACAAAAATGAGTGGTGTTGGCAATGCTATGAAAAGTAGTTCTCAAGGTTTTGTTGATTACGGGGAGGAAATGTTTCCTGAAAAACGTCAGACAGATAAATTAAAAGCACTTTTAGTTGATAAGACAGTGGCTCCTCAAGAGAGGAGAAGAATTGTCGGCGGTGATTTGAATAGAGATACAGTCTTAGTTGAATATGATGACGATGATATATTACCTACTAAAGTTGTGATTGTACGTAAAAGTGTTTTCACAGGTAGAGTAGTTATGAAACTAAATGGTGAGAACCCTGGTCAGATCTTTGTACATGACGTTATACCAAGTAGTGTCGCTGAACCAGACGTTGCTGATGATATTGAAGGAATGCTGTCTATAGAATCTCTTTCGCTTGTTACAAATAGAAGATCAAAGCGCATATATGATATTGATGCCGTTAGAAATAGTACAGATGACCACATCTCTCATAAAGCGGATGTCGAAAATAATAATGATGATGTTGTTAATAATGATGGTGTTGTTTTTGACAGAATTCCGCAACAAAAAAGTGATAGAGGATGCGGGGAAGGTAGTGTTCTGAAAGAAACTAGAGCGGCCAATTCCAATTTTTTCTCGAAAAAGAAGGAATACTCAATAAATTGGTAATATAGTACATGAAATTGGGCGCCAAGACATACCTGCCTTGGTAACTGGTAATGTAGTATGTGAAAAAGTTGTGCGAGACAGACCTTCCACTGCAACTGTCAGTGCCGAAACCTATAATGAAATAAAAAGGAATTGGAGGCATCGAAGCGAATATCTCAGGAGTTGTGTGCATCTTTGCGTCTGTGGAAGGAGAAATGTGAGCGTTTGGGGATGAACCTGGAACCTAGCCATGTAGAGATGGAGTGTATCCAGAATAGAATTTCTGACACAACCTCGAAATCATCTTCCACTGCTACTTTGAAATCTAGGAGCTGCGTATTGCAAAAGAAGTTCGAGGAATGATCAGAAACGAAATGGGGCAGAAAGTAGTACCAACCTGTGTTCAAGAATATGTTAATAAATTAGTTGACAACATGTCACAATACGCACAGATGTTTACCAATGAGGTCTGTAATTCATTTGATGAAGATATGATCTCTGAACTGGATTGGTCCCCAAATTACGCATTTCTGAGAGAGGGACAAAAAAGAGACTGGAGACGAAAATGTATAGAGTTGAAGAATTTTCTACGCACAGTTCTTCAAGGCAATATGGATGTACACGAAACAGGATGTCCATTGCCCGTTACAACAGACTGGGAAGAAGTAGTGAAAGTTGTAAAGGTACTTTTCTTCCCATTATGTCCACTAGATGAATCATCAAAAGGTACTCTATATACAGCAGCTCCGAAATCTATTTCAAAATTTGTCAGTCAGAGTGCTGTCAATTTTATTCGTAATTGTTTGGAGGAAATGCCATCGGCAGATTTGGAACACAGTGTGTTCCAATATACATAAAAGAACATTAGCATTATTTGTCGGTTTGATATTGTGTGCAGACAGGCTGTAACCATGAGGAATAAACTTGCAAAGGAAGTATTTTTCCGTTCTCTTGGTTATCCAACAATAACAGCACCGAAATAAAATATCGGCATTGAGCCATTTCAGAGAAAAAAACAGAAGAGATAACAGAATCATTCAAAAAGTTGTACAAGGTACTACCATGTGGGACACGAGATGTATCATGGTGGTGGAAAGCCATATATGAAGAAATTTGTTCTTACCAGTCTTCCATACTTCCATTACAAGAATTAGACTGCGTTGACGTCCTGTTCCGGAATCAGCCTTCAGGGGAGGCCATGGTACAGTTTCTACGTATTGTTGTGAATTCAATGGACAACTCTAGTAATTTGACCCTATCTCGTCTCGATGCGATAATGACGTCGATAATTGACTGCTTCCATGAAGATTCAGAATCAATTTGCCAGAACAGTGAGCAAAACAAAGGACATGCAGATGTTTATGAAACTAAGAAAGGCGGTACAGTCCCGATTGAGTCGTCTGGAATATTTAAGACCATTCTGCCAACGCCAATATCAAATCTTTTTAATGAAGTTTTTGGTGCATTCCAGGACCACCATTCCAGCGACAAAGGCTTGCTTAAATCTGATCTTTTAACGGGTGGAAACGGTAATGACATTACAAAACTTAGGAACAAACAACGAGAGTTCAACGTTTCATACAAGCATCCTTTACATAACAACTTCTGTATAGCACTTCTAAACAAGACTTTCATTTCCACCATGTGGTTGGATCGTATGCGTCGTTGATTGCGTTATTTTTCATTCGAAGGTAATTGATGGTCCATTTTCTGAATTCAATGCTGATGTTCCGATTGATATCATGCATGAAAGTGACGAAGAATGTGACCCCAATGATATAAATCTCATGGGAACCAGCAATCCGTAATCGTCACTGGACCATGATTAGAAAACTGATAATGAATAGGTTAGTAACATGTAATATTTTCTATAATGAAAAATAAATGACGAATTATATCAGCCTTTAAAATATATTATACATCACCAAACATTTTATTATTTCACTCTACCATCATTTTTCCATCTACCTATTCCACTCTACCATCAATACCTAGAATGTTTTCTTTCACTCTACCATCAATTTATTTCAATATACCATCACGATAATGCAACAGAAAACAGTATATCAACGCCAAGTAATTCCAAACTTGATGGTGATTTCTCCTTACTAACGAACCCCGAACTCATTTCTGCGATGCATTCCAATGAATTGGAACACATCGAATCACTTCTTTTGTTCGGCAACGAAAAAGGTCGTGTTTGAAGAACTTTGAAAAGAGTGTATCAAAAATCCACGAAGGAGGTGCATCTTTTACTAGTTCTATTGTGAATGTGCAGAAGAACCGCGGCAAGAATTTAGTTGACCAATCGTGCTTCATTATTGGATTTGTCGCTTTACCAATACATAGATAACCACTCCGGCAACAATATATACGCTGCACGCGCGTACGAAATTTCTAATAATGACCTTCTTCGACCAATCATGGACGTGGCTTCTGTTTCACCTTCTTCGCCACCTTTTCTCACTGACCAATCAACACATTTGCATACTGAACAATCTCCCTCTTCACCTCCCGATGCAAAATCTCCTTTAACTAATGATTGTATACCTAGCGATGGGAATAGTAACAGGTCTGCATATGATAAAGATGATTACTATGGGTGGATGTCAACAAATTAAAACTACAACCGGGACTACAAAGAGCTATGTACAAGTTTAGAGGACATGTCGCGTACTTGACAATTTTCAATGATAAACCCCAGGCTAGCTTTACAGAATTTTAAGGATGACACTGGTTGGAAAGCTCAGTTTCTCTCGGAGGTTAGAGAAAGTATTCAGAAAACTATCTTAGTGTTGGATAATACTTTGGATGGTTAAATGTGATTTCATGGAGGCAAACGCTGTAAAAGAGCTAGGTAAGAGCAGCTTGTAAGGTCATCTATCACTAAATCCGAAAAGAATAATGTTAGAAAAAGACGTAATTCTTCTTCACATCAAAGGAAATAGATAGTATAATATTTTTTGTAATGATCATGCATATCTCGATATATATTTACAGTCGCCTTTGTAATCTTCGTGTATTGTTTCATGTTTCGAATGTACTAATAATACGGTGCTTGTGGTAATGGTAACACGATTATTAGTAAAACCGAGCCCCAATGCTTTTATCCTTCAGTCTTGTATGGGTCAATTTCAAATTTTAGTTGGCGGTGGCGTTCATCGAAAAAACTTTCATCGATCAAACGGGGAATACTCTGAACAGTCCCGGTAAGGATAAGTACCAAAATTTGCAACATTTCATGTTGCATCTTTTTCCCCTAACAAAATACTTTTCTGTTTTTCATGGGCTTGTGTTTATATATTTAAGTGTAAAACGTGCTCATCATCAGTTATCATGTCACACGTTTCCCGGTTCGTGTGAAATCAGTTTTCAAAGCACCGGAACTAGCATAAACATTAGACCCCAAATCGTCACAAATTCGAAGCCGCATTCGATGACGTTGAGACACCCAACATTTTCTCTCATTCTGCTTCAGTTTCACGTAATCTTTCTTTCAAATAACAAAGTAAATCATTCACTAAACAACGACTCATTTGTAGTAGCACGACACGGAAAACTTAACAGTCAGTATCACCAAATGCCATCGATCGTTGGAAACAATTACGTAAAACAAAACATGAAGTCATCCACAGCTGTTGATATCTCAGCATCTTCACCATTCGATTAATTGATTTTGATCGCGAGTTTCGCATTTTCGCTCGTGAAATAAACCTCCATAGTCATATAATTAGATGGTAGGTCGAGTTGTGAGTTGAATAATTCACAAGTAGATAAAATAGAAGATAATTTTTCAGTAACAATTACACGCTCTTCATATGTGGCATTTGGACTGGATTCAGTTGATAGAGCAGATTTGTTCTTCAAGAAATCAAAGAAACGAGGGATTCGTTGACTCAATACTGTAAGCTCATTTAATAATGCATCTAGATCTCGAGCATTTGCAGTTCTTGATCGTATTGCACGCAAAAGTTCAGGAATTTCTTTTGTTTATTTGTAACGAGGTAGGATTCTGACACACAGGTAGTCCGCCAGTGAACACAAAGTTTCATCTTTCGAATCAATTGGAACGAATAATTTCACAGCGTCAATAGCACCTGAAATCTAATTTCTACTATCGATTATTCGATTTGAGAAACGGCGGTATCACTAGCTTGATCTTTACGTACTTCATCATTTAATTATAAGTATTTCTCGACGTGACGAGCTGCAGATTCGAGATCATCAGCGGACAAAGGCGTTCTGGTCCCTGAACGATCGATTTTGGGTTTTTGATTCTCATTTGTATTTGAGATGGGAGAGGATTCAAGATCGATCCACCGATCTACATAGAATATTGGCGCTCCGGTGGCGTAACCATCTTGATCTTCATTGACCGCGGCTCCAATACCTCAATTTACTTCTGCACACTAGATGAAATTCCAGCAAACACAGTCATACCACCATACATCAAAATGTTGTTTTACAGATCCTTACGGATTTCAATGTCCGTCTTCATGGTCGAGTTGTAAGCACTCAGGTTAATACCGTCCATTTCGTTACCCAGCATGTCCGGCTTTAACAGTGCTTCCGGGAATTGGAAAAGTTCAAACTCCACCGTGATTACCTGTCCATCAGGCAATTCATATTCTTTTTTGAGCGATTGATTCCATGGTGTATTGGCCAACTCCTTGACATAATCTTCGGCCGCAAAGCAAAGTTGTTGTTTGATATCGCGCACGATCTCCATCTCCGCCGATGTCGCATTGGCCAACTCCCTGTCATAATCTTCGGCCTCAAAGCAAAGTTTTTTTTATATCGTGCACGATCCCCATCTTCGCCGATGTCATCAACGAGTACCCACGTGGTTGCAAAATCTCGACCATCCAACCCGTCAGATCACGTCAGTCAAGATCTATACGCAACCAGGCATGTGGCAAAGAGTAACCTTCATAAATAGGCACGGTATGCGTCACACCAACACCAGAGTCAAGAACAATACCTGACATACGTCCGGATTCATAAATAGATAGAACGTCTTGAATGGCTACGTAGAACGCCAGGATGTTGAATGATTCAACACTATTTGAGTCTTTCTTTCATGATGAGCCTTGGGGTTTAACGTAGTCTCCGTGAGAAGACAAGGACGTTCTTGAGGCTCTACACGAAGCTCAGAGTAAAATTCATGATGCCAGATATTTTCCTTATCATCTCAGCTGGCTACTATTCATATTCAAATCCACCTCCTTCGTCTGTATCTTTCAAAATCAAAGTGATCCCAAAAAACGTTCCCAATTGAAAATTTCTTGAAAAACATTTGGTACCATGAAATATACATTGAACAAGTCAAATAATACTAATATGCTTTTGAGAGTATTTGGTAATTCCACTTCATGAAATTTTCGGAATATGTAGAGTATTATGTAATTTGGATCCCTCAAAATATATTTGTATTATCCAAAAAGAAACCAAACAGGGAATGTTTGAAATATTTGAGAAATTTTTAATTTGGATTCCGCAAAAAACATTGCAACGTTTCCAAACTGAAATTGAATTTTATTTCAATGTTTTGGTAATCTTTTGAATCGACTTGGGCATTATTTCAATTTTAAAAATATAGAAGAAAGGTTAGGTTCATTTAACAAGTTAATTTATTTCAAATTTGTTTTGTCGTTTTCCAAACCAGTTTGATATTTCCCGAAAAGCACCCAATTATATTTTGGATAATATTTGAGATATTTTATGTTGACTTCCCAGGCACGGGGGCCAAATATTCTTTGACATATTCCAAGAAGAGCCCATTGCCATTTCGGATATAATTTGATAATAATTTAGTGGATCTCCGAAAAACGAGAGCCAAATAATATTTTAAATATCTCAAAAAGCTGCAAACAGCATTTTGAATACATTTTTGTTTTTTTCAGGGAAGCACCGAGATTCTGGACCCAAATATCTTTTCATGTATTCCGAAATGAACCCAATGTCACTTTAAAAAGGTTCTTGATAATTTCTGTATGGCCTTGCGATGTGGGGTACCCAAATATATTTGGGATTTTCTAAAAAGTAAATTTTCCTTTTGTAAATACTACTATACGACAGCATGCCATGATGTCAGCCTATCTTGAAATTTTCTGTATTCAAAAAATTAAGTTAATGCAAAGTTTGAAATTTCAAAAATTGGACGGCGCAAATTATATTTGGCCCCTTGTAGGAAATAACAATTTCGGCTATCTTCATATAAATTTCTTTGGGACATAATCGTTAGTGGGTGAAATCAGTACCTTGAAGACGGTGCCTCATGAATAATTAGTTTACCTGCCCAGGGGTTTAGAGCTCTTTTTCGTCAGTAACACAACATGGTGTCGACACGCATGTTATGAAAAGTCATTCGTCTGGTGCTGTGGATCGGCCTTTCAAGAGAAGGTAAACTTCAACTACTAATCGTACACTAACCTTTCCACGAACTATGGCTGGCATTGGATCCAGGCTTGCCATGGACCGCGTAACCAACACAATGTTCACTGAACCCCCTGGTCCTGAGTACTTTTCTAGAGCTAGGTACAACTACGATACATTAAGAGATGAGATAATCTCTTAAAATCTTAGACATGGTCCATCTTCTTTTCAACAAGGAGCACATGATGCCTCTTCATCGTTTGATGCTCTTTCTCGAACGTTTTTTATATTAGGAAGGGGCGCCGGGGATAAGCAGGGTAATGAGGCACTGAATGTAATAAGAGACAAAATATGTGGTATTGGAGAATTTGTAGAAACGTTTCAGGATATGGAGAGTATTCTTCAATATCGGGAAAAGCTAGCATTCATAAAACTTGATAATGATGGATTCAAGCTGTAAACACGGCAGTCTCAATGAGGAGTGCAATATAAGTTGTATTCCAGAGATCCTGTAAAAGTTTTACAATATCAGATATGAATGACTCCTGAAGATGGACTAATTACAGATCCATCATGAAATATATCAGTTCGAACCCACCCGATGAATTCGGATATAGGATTTGAGGCCATTCCCAGAGCCAAACTGTACATTCATAAATGCACGGATAGAGAAATATCATGTAGAAAGAAATCTAGAGATGTAGATCAATCGTTCATTGGTCTTTTTGAAGTGTATGGTGATAAATCTCAAACATCATTATATGCATCTGCTTTGACATTTTATCCTATTCCCTTAACGTTACAAAACTTTAACGCGGGATGGAGGAAGAATCACATTACATCAGGAAATACAGCGGTGGTATTTCTTCCCGCTTCATTTGAAGTCAAGAATTCATATGAAAATGATGGGACTGCTTCCACTGGCATATACATCACAAGAAATATTATGAAACCTGAAGGGCGCGTGGGTATGCTTCATGCTCTTCACGAAATCACTGAAGCGGTTTTTCAACCATTATATAATATATCTTTGAAGGGAGTGGCAATGGGAACTATTGAAGGAAAAACATTTCGCTGTCATCTACTACTCTCTTCGTATATGGAAGACGTTCCTGAGGCTGAGGATTTTCTCAGTGTGAAACGGAATACTAGTACCCAATCTCCGTGTCATCTATTTCGTGTACGAAAGAATAATTTACCGTTCTCTACCAACTACTTAGAGAGGACAGCAGAGAAAACGAGACAACTACTGATTTCAATTAGAAGTAATTTAAAATGCAGCGACTGTGTTGAAGAGGTTAAATCATTAT
>JAULBU010017756.1:0-20459 GCA_032358235.1 Odonthalia washingtoniensis | reverse complement strand
TCAGACCCCGGCGGGTGACCCTTGTCATCCGTGTCGTGAAGGGTGAGAGCCGGCATCGCCCTTTGTGGCGATGCCGCCTTTTATGCCGTGACATATGGCAATTTTTGATTGGCTCACCGGCCTTGAAGTGCAACAAGGTAGTACGTTACAATAAATTATATATGAACGACTGTTGAAACTGATTACATAATCAGGATCTCCATACTTAGACCATAATTCCACAAACCCTTTTGTTTGTTTGAAGTGAGACCATCCCGTTACTGCAGCCACAGGGTAGAGTTTATAGAATTTATGACTCCAAGTGTCACACCTCCCCGCATAATGTCAACTGGGGACGGTTTGAATTTAACATCATTGAATAACTCTGACGGTTCTTGAAACGAATCTACAAATTATATGTCCGATTACTCCTGTAAGGCTTTGCTGCTGAATTCTCTCCCTTGAAATCATGCTTCTTGAGTCCGAAAGAACATGGAGCATTCTGTGGAATTCATGACAAGTGAAGTCGGGCCTTCTTGAATTTGTACTTGGTGTAGTCATTCTGTCCCGTCCTTCTAAATTATTGGAAGATGAAGGATCGTCATTTTCTTCATCTTCCAATACTTACAATATCGGCATTCAAATTTTGACGAAACAGTCATTACTGAATTGAGGCACATTCACTTTAAGCAAAAAAATCGTTCTCCATCCCGTCCCTAGATTTGACTAATTTAGTCGAAGTCTGCGATAGGTCTAAAATCTCCTTTTCAGAGGGGGTCATCAACGAAGCTTCCTAATTTTGTTGTTCATATTCTATGCGTAACATTTTTTCACATAGCGCAAAACATATTAATTTTCTTCTGCACCATTTTCACAGTGACAATATATATTTTAGATATGTTCTTGGTATTTTGAACCCCCGTAACGTTTTAAGAATTTTCAGAATGTTCTTTAAAGTTAAATGACTAGTGAAATTTGGGGACAGTAAAAACTTCACCACCAGGATAGTATTTGGTACAGGAATTGTAAAAAAGTTCTTGGCCTCATCATCATCACCCCCACATTTTCTCATGTTGATGGCATCATTTGTCGGTTGCATGATGACATCGAAAATATTTCCATGAGGTTCCGAATTGTTGAATTCATTCTCGTACAAACTGCTCATGTCAGGGGCATACGTCTTTATCATCGATCATGGAGGAGAGGATCGTGGTTGAATCTGCACAGCACCAGGTTGAATATTATGAGGCACGGAAATCATTACATGAGAGCGACAAGGTGTTTTGAATTGTTATCATTTGGATAATAGGGTAAATATGACTTGTTAGTTTCGTTTTATTATTTTTCTTGTGCGAAAGAGTGGTGATGTCGTGCGAATTTTAATGTTTGGCTTGTGAATGGGAGGGTGCTGTTGTGTCCGTTTTATTGTTTGATTTATGGAAAGGAGGGATGCTCGTGTATTTGTCCTAGTTTGAATTGATTTGTACAAATGGGGGAGTGATGTCGTATGTGTTTTCTTGTTTGCCGTCCGCAAGGGTCGAGCGGGTGATGTCATGTTCGTTTCGGTTGTTGTTTGGATTCTTCAAGGTGGGAGGGGTACGGGAATTGACATCGTATTCATTTCATGTCAGTGCTCTCTAGCTCATAGCGAATATAGATCATCATCTCTTGATTCGGAAAAAATATTCATTTCCGAAATCGGCTCCTGGTTGGATAATTGATTTTATCCAAATCAATTTTGTCGAATCGTCAATATGATTAGATATGCAGGAGAGATGTTTGTATGATACAAGCTGTAAAGAGCGAGATACGAACAAATGAGTTGATGGTGCTTGAGGTGATAGATTGAAGACGGGGATGTGTTAAGATAAATGATGAGATGGTGATGATTTGTCAAGGAAACGATATTATGAGGGTAAAGGATAAAATAATGAGATGGTGATGGTCAGTTTAAGAAACGTGAAGACAAAGGTAAAGGATAAAAGATGAGACATTAAGGGACAGGATGGTGATGATATAAGATCAAAGACGAGATGGTGATAGTTTGGATAAGAGACAAGAGGATGACGGCATCGAATAATAACTTCGATGAAGATGATGGCAGCCAAGCTTCAACGAGTATCATCCAAAGGGATGATTGCAGAATGAAAGATGGAATGATGGTACGCCAAGCCGCAACAAGGATCATCTAAAGGGGCGATACTAGAATAGTAGAATGAAAGGTAAAGCTGATGCCACGAAAAGCCAACAAGAGACCATGAAAAAGATGATTGTTATAATTGAATAATGAGATAACGGCACGCAAAGTAATGAACCCACGTAACCCATTGAGTATAATTAGCTATTGAAGAAGATCGATTTCCTCCAAGTAACGCAGGATCAAGGCCTAACATACGCGAGGTTGTATTTTCCCTTATCAAGACTTGTCTTGGTAACTAATGCATCATTTTCCAATGCATAAGGACTCAAAAGCCAATTAGGCTACCTAACCTTCATCGTAGACATGAATGGAAACTGCAACGTTTTACATTATGGGAGTAATAAATGTAAACTTATCACCAGATCCGTCATGGAAGCCGGGATCCTAGCCTTGGTACTAGGCTTTTACCACGCCATTATCCTCAAGGACTTATTGGAGGAAGTTATGGGGAGTAAAGGTATAAATTGAGGCGATGGTTGACAATAAGACCATGTTTATCATTTCTAAGGACGAGATGACCGCAAAACGCCGACTTCAGATTGATATTCTCACTGTCCGCCAAAACTATGACATCAGCGAGCTTTAGATGATCGCTTGGATACCTGGTATTGAAAACTCATCTGACGCCTTGACTAAGCCGGTACCTTTGAAAGTCTCATCACTATCATATATCAATTAAGTGCATCACGGTCATGTGTACTTACACTTGGACGTAAAACTTCTATTACACTTTTACACCTCCACATAAGAAATCCACCCTATTTGGTTCATTTTAAATGTCATTGATTGGGGTTGCTCTGTGGACTGTCCATGGGTCTTCTATTTTGGTGTGGATCTCCTCCCTAGTTCTTACATCAGTAACCTGCTGCCTTTAATTCATCATCTTTGTATCTGAAACAACATGTAGAAGGTGACAGCATTCGTCACTTGAGAAGTCTGGTTACCGACTTATAGTTGTTTCATTTGTTTTTCCTCCATATCCTGTACTATTTATTGGACTTCCATTCCATGATATACTTGTAGTATTCGGAGATATCTTTGGTTCTCAAATAATTTCCTCTTCCCCATTAAAAATGGGGGTGTCTCCTCAATTCCATATGAAAAACTCCTCACCATTGCGTGATTTTACAATTCGAACAGACTTAGAGCGGAGTTCGTGCAGCTTCTTTCTTCTGTTCTTAGAGAACCATCTTCCTCATCTTCCTCGTCTTCTTCCCATGTTAAAAATTCCAATAAATTTGAGAGAAGATTACATCAATGTACTATTTTAACTGTAATAACTTCACGGCTCGTCCCATTTTTTGCATTATGTACTCCGCTTATGTTTATTGCTTTCAGGGAGTCTTTTAGTTTTTGGTGACTAAAAAGATGTGCTATTAATTCATTTAGAGCTTCAGTAATATTATTAAAATTCTTTTGTAACGACACAGAGTCTTCAGACGGATCATCGTCACTGTCTGAATAAATGTAGTCAAATTTTCGATCAGTGATACAGATATGTGATTTCCAAACTATTGTGGGGAGTACGTCGTTTTATGGGTTTATTGGACATGTGGAGAAGAAATCGCTCAATGGCCAGCAGAATCTTGATCCAAATCTGAATTTCTTTCTTCCATCCCATACATAGAGCTTTGCTCCATTGTAGCGTTTGACGGTTTGTAACATATACTTCAGAAATCCGATATCGACTCGTTGTCTCTTCATGGGAGATAATGATATAAATAAGGAGGAAGCTCATTGCATTTCCTACTTATTTCCATTTACATAAATCCCTGTAAGATTGGGTTCAGAATTGAAATAACTTTTTTGTACGGTTATAGAGGTTGAAAATAGTTTAACGTATTGAATCAAGAAATAAATGGGGGTGAAAAATTGGAAATTGGAGATATACAATTTTTTCTGTGATTGGTTAACTGAAATCAACAATTCAAAAAATAAAATCAGTTCAAGAACGGCCCAAAGTTAGATCAGGCAGTCCCTCAATCCGTGAACTCAACGGCCCAGGGCCTCATCTAATTTTGTAGTCTATCCCGACCGCTCTGTACTATTGGTGTGATATACACCCATGGTACTTTATACAGTTTGGCCAATGAGAGGTGGCATTTACTTCAACAATATGTAAAGCATACTTGATATGACTTGTTGAAGAGAATATTCGGATAAAAACCGGGCACCATTATATTTTCTGAAACTCAATCCGATTAAATCATAATCGAACTTAATCCTTTTCACTATATGTAGACTAAACTATTATAAATTCAATTGAATTTATTGAAGAGAGAAAACCACATATAGCGTTTATGTTTCAATGTAATGTCAATAGTGGCACATTGGCCAAAATGGACTCAACATTTGCACCGGGAAGCAGTTCCAATAATTTAAATACTTCTCATAGTTAAAGTTTTGATAGAAATAGTTGTGGTGTACATACTGTAATCACAGTATCAAAGAGCTCTGATTAGTCAGTGTGTGTACATGCTACCCGTTCGTATTACTGTGGGTTGGCTGTCAACTGGCTGATACACTTCAGGCATCATGTTGGCCCGAAATTAAATATTGGTATTGCAACGTTTTGTACATACGTGCAAGTGAGGGGGAAGGATTCAATGCGGTAGTCAATCGCATCATGGAATGGGAGGGACATTCTCCCGAATTTCTTTCAAATATCGTTGGCCGGGAACTTCTCATTGGACAATGTTTCGACAACCGAGACGGTATTTACCTCGCGTTATGCAGGTTGACCGAGTCCGAAAATCTCCGCGAGTCTTTCGCATCTATAACTGGCACCTTCACTAGGAGGTACTCGTCCACACAACTTAAAACGCTATGAGACCTTCCAGTCTTCTCTTTTCCTATAAAAATAAACAGACAATCAACTGGAGTATGGAGAGTTTCAAAGAGCATTCAACCCACATTTGAAGGACACAAACCATCCGATTGGGAAGGTCGGACAGCTTACGCACCAAAAATGTTTTCAAAAATAATTTTTGCACGATTTTCTGCTGGTCTGTAGTGTACCACCAGAGAGTTTTGATGCCTGCTCTCTGCTCATATTCTTGTTACTACATCTACATGCTTCGTGCACCGTGTACCCGCCGAAGGTCTCAAGTCGTATGATGGTGATTCCAGGACCATTCTAAAACAACTACCGTCATTTATTGAGTCTCCCAACCATCTTGTTCACTATTCCAGGCTTATGACAAAGCATAAGGAGGATATGGTCAACATAGGTATTAAAATAGCGCGGGAAATCTTCTAAAGGGGCTAAAGAAGAGGGAAATGTTCGATGAAAGGACCATTACACATCTTTCGGAGAGACGTGAAAATCAGGATGTGTACTTCTACGCTACTATGTACTCCTAATAATAGCAAAAGATGTGCTCCCAAATCTATTTCTTGTCGAATCGTTAGAAGCTGCGCATTGCACCGGGCCATCTAAAGGTACTACGTTCACATTATTTGATTCAGACGTGAACTAATTATCAGTTATTCTTTCAATCATGCTGGTAGCTGACAAACATAACGAAGAAGTGTTGGGAATCCTTTTACGATTTGCAGCGGAAAATCTCACATTCAATTGGCAAATGGTTCCGATAATTACAGACTAGGAAAAAAGAGCCCGAAATGCTATCAAACTAATTCTAACAGGGGCCGAACATTTCCACTGTACAATTGCACCGCAAGCAAAATGTGTACAAAAATAGGGATGTGGCCACAGGAAATGCTTTTGTAAAAGCCATTAATGCACGCACAGTACACTGCGCGGTAAAATATAAAGGATCAAGCAGAAATTTGGCTGTGCAGCAAAATATCTGCTTGCGGCAATGTAGCAATGTACAACTGTTGTTATTCTAAATTAATGTCTTGGTACTGTATGTTGGAATCCATTTTGAAATTAAAATGTTGCTACTGTATTTTGTAGCTCCATTTAATTGGAGTTGTAGTTACAGTAACGAGAAATGAAAACAATTGAAGTAGTGATATGTAGGTACTGTTTATAAATATGTATAAAAGTAGTTGTGAAAGTACTGATATTATCTCGAGTTTATATCAATGTTCAGAATTTTTACTTTTTTCTATCAATGCTCATTTGTGTACTATGTAGTAGCATTTTTTCAGTTCGTAAACCAATTATTTGAAATATTTTAATTTTGGCTCTATTGGAGTTCAGTAGGGTAACACCTATGTAAAGTTGAAGGATAGGGGTGATTTAATTTTTTAATTAAATATTTTAATATTGCACAATCTCCTAAAAACCCCTAAAAAGACGACCACTCCCTAAACTCCCATATGCACAAGCCATCACCGTACTGATGAGAACTTTTTTCATTAATTTTAAATGAAAGTTCCTTACATGAGATACGAAAATGACTTAAATTCTGTTCACGTCTGAACTTTATTAAGACGTTTTTTTCATTGCGCATTGCTTTATCATCTAGTAAAATATTTTTTTAATTGTACACAATATCGAATGGTAATAATTAGGTACGGCAATTGAAACAAGAATGAATTAAATGATATGTTCACAAATTGAGTTAATGGCACTTCTCATTACGGTTAAAAGCTTTACACCTGAAGTAATAAAATCAGGCATAGAAATGTTTAACGAACCAAGGGTACATGGACCCGTATATGATTCCTCAGATGTCCAATACTTACGAGGAGTTTTGACTACTTTCTAATACATTTTAAATGCATTTACCGGTGCCTCTTTCCAATCTTGAAGGTAAGATCCAAACGGTACTACATTTAAAGTCTCAATAGGACTTAAGAACGAACAGTAAGTTGACTCAAAATTGGTATTTTGCTTTCAAATCTATAGATTTGCATTGAGAAGATGATCCTGACTCCGTTATATTTTTTTTTGCATGAATTTCGCTATTTCTGATTTGTTGTGAAATTGAAGGAGAAGAAACAAATTCCTCAACGCTATTCTTCGAATCTCCATCCGTATTCACATAGTTTGACATTGATTTTATTTTTTTTGCACGTGTCTTTTCTTATTTTCAGCCAAAGTGCTATGCACATCTACCGAATTTGAAGGAGTATTGCTTTTTGTTAAATCTTCATTCACTTTCACCCTCCAAGAAACAGTGACAGATTGACCCGGTTCATCCCCTGTTTCAACAAACTGTTTAAAACAAACGTTACTTGTTGCTCCTGAGCGAAACAACCGAACGGTGCTTCATTAGTGATTCTCCCAGGCACAGAACTTATTATGTCCTTTATGTGTATAGATGACACAAAGCTGGCCACCAATGGAAACATGAATCGATTTAACAGAGGACTTCTACCTCTGATAATGAGGTACGGCATTGAACAGAATGAACCGTTGGGAAATGTCCTTTCTCTGATTGCTTCCGAGGTCGTAAAGCCGGAGTAATTTGGATGGTAGAAGTTGGGTCGACCAATGTTGGGAAGAAATGCAAAGGAGACAGCGTTTGAACAAGTAACGAAAACAATGCAAGAGACTGATTTCTCAACTGGTGATTGAAAGCTTGAAGGAAGAAGTACGTTTGAGGAAATAGCAATGCATATTTTAATTGAAAGAATGTAAATTCTGTACGAAAAAAAATTAACCAGTATCTATTCTAGTTTTGTAAAATTTAAAAATCTTCGTGGACGTGCGAAAATATTTGAAAATATAAAGGTTCATCATCTTTTTGTAAAATAAGAGATCGACTAGGTTGATGTGATATAGTTTTAGATTGTCTTGCATCCAGAAAAAAAAGTTTTCTGATGTCCAAAATATTATTATTATTATTATTATTATTATTATTATTATTATTATTATTATTATTATTATTATTATTATTATTTACGTCCGTTATTGTAGTCGTTGTAGCTGTTCCTTGGAATCCTCTGACCATACCGCATTTTTCACACTTTCTTTATTACTAATATTGGCGTTGCTTCCAGTTGTAATTGCAGTTGCCTTTTGTTGTGCGATAGTCGCCCAAGTTACCTTTTCACTGTGGATTTTAATACCATGTACAATTGCAGATCTTTGCTCCTGTTCCAGAACCAAGATAAACACCACCAGCCTTTGTTCGAGGATCAAGACTTTCTACACCAACATCTTCATCATCGCCATATTCATCACCGTCACCGTCACCACCATCTTCACCATCACCATCTCCATCTCCATCTCCATCTCCATCTCCATCTCCATCTCCACTTTTACACATGTACACATATACACTCATTACAATTCAAAAAATAAATGATTTGGCCCCAGGTCAAATCATTTATTTTTAACAGGCTGTTGCCACCGCCGTCAGTCACCTCCACTATGACCTACAAGGTCAAAAATTATATTTAAAGTCTGAATATATTTTTTTGTCTGATGTTGCGATATATTTTCCTCTCTTTGCTTTCACTATGGGTGTGGTTGAGCACCCTCCCTTGAACGAGCCGGCAATTCCTTAGAGTTAGATGACATATTAGTGCTCATGTCAAAAATAAAAGCAAGCTGTAAAAGGCACTGTAAAACAATGACAGGTCCATAAAAATTACTTTTGCGGTCCTATTGCGCGGTCCTATTGCGCTGTTTAATCTACTGTACGGTATATTTGTGCGGCCTCTGTTTCCGAGGTCAATGAAAGAGAGAACATTATTATTATTATTATATTCTTCTTCTTCTTCTTCTCTCCTTCAACACTGCTGTAAGATATATGTGATAATATTAATATTACTATTTAGATTATTATTCATTTACTGTAATTATTATTTAACCTACGTACAGTACCATTGCTTCGCCCCATAAATAACTTCGAAAATATTATGTTTTCCAGGAAATACGATCTGCTAATGTTTGTGATCTGTTTTCATTTCCTATTGTTCTTTTTGAAATGTTTAAAAGCATTTTAATAAATTCATAATTCAAATATAAGTTTATTTACTAACCACCCGTCACCAAAACAAGTCATTAATAGTGGGTTTTTTCAGTCTCGTCTTTCGTCCCAAGAGCAAAATGAACAGACCATCGCAAACTCGACATGGAAGACCACAACCTCAAACCAGAAAACATACCGCCCGCTTCACAACACGCTCAACACGCTCAACCCGCTCAATCCGCGCAACAGCCCGATGCACACCATCACAGTCACAGTGAAAATCAAAAATACAAATCCGAACAGACGACAATCATGCCAACGACATTCTTCGTCGTGCTATTAGCCTACGTCGCCATTTACATTCCTATGATTCCATTGGGTAATCCCAAGATACACACATTTCGAGAACAATAAGTATTTGTTCTCATCAGTAACGTCTGTGTCATGAATTCCATCGCTTATTTATCTACTACAGCATTCCTTTCCCTAGCAGATCGCGAAAGACCGTTTCGTACATCACCCATTCCTATAACTGCTGTAACTATTGTCCAATTGTGTGTTATGACACATATTCTACTGATTCATGATGTTTTTAGATATATTGGTGTAATTGCTCTAGCTACTTTTTATCTCTCTATTCGGTTCAATGTACTTTACATACCCTGGTTTAAAAAAGATTAGTTGCATTCTTTGTTTCGTAGATTTATGGTTTTTCTCATTTTATTCCTTCCGTTACTTAGTGCGTTTGTCACCACTTACCGTGAGACTAATCCAAGCCTTGTTCAAGCAGCATAGAAGTATTATGCTTTCTTGTCTTGATCCATTCCCTCTTGAATCCAGTCAATTATAAGCTTGATTCTGGCTCCAAAATCTAGACTATTGTACAACTATTCTAGCACTTCCACAAGTACGCATTCCAAAAGTGCTCATCACTGTGTTCTTTTCAAATTCAATGTCAAATGTCTCATTTCTTATATTCGTTTCTTATTTTGGATTTATCGAATCCGTCCAATTTTAAAAACATATGTGAAAAACGCTATCAAATATAATTTTCCATTACCGCCTATATCAGAACCAGATGAAACGTTCGATCCCCGTAATTGTGGAAATGATTATATCGTAGATGGATATGTAAGATATGTAAGAGGGCAGTTTAGATTCTTTTTCTTTAGATTACTTTCCCAATCTGTGGAAATGTTATTTTATCTTGGTATTTCTCCAATTTTGTGATTTGGAACTAATCAAGATTATACACCACTAGCTGAAGAACTTATAGATGGTGATGAATCTTTGATGATGTTGATAGATATACTATGTTGTTTTAACTATGATAAATTCGATGTTGTTGATTATAGTGATTGCAGTTGTTTATATTAATATTACTGATAATGATGGCTGTAGCAATGTGGCTGATTATGTTATTACTGAGAATGATGGTTTTGACAACGTTGTTGATAATGTTATTGATGAGCATGATGGCTGTGGCAATGTTGATATTGTTATTATTGATTTGAATGATGGTAGTAGCAATGTGGCTGATTATGATATTGATGAGAATGATGGTTGTGGCAATGTTGATCATGTAATTGATGAGAATGATGGTTATGGTAATGTCGTTGAAATTATTATTATTGATAAGAATGATGGCAGCATCAATGATGTTGATATTGTAATTATTGAGAATGATTGTAGTAGCAATGTCGTTGATATTGTTATTATTGATGAGAATTATGGCAGTATCAATGATGTTGATATCGTTATTATTTAGGGTGATGGTAGTAGCAATGATGTTTGGATCATGAATCAAATAAATTAGTGTCGTTAAGCTAAATACAGTGTCTAGCACATAACATAGTGTACTTATGCTAAATACAGTGACTCCAGTGTAAAATGATGGTGTGTATTTTTCCGTTATTACAGTACTTTAACGGTATTTTACACTATTTGTGTGCTCGAGATGTCGTTTCATCATGTATAATCTGTAGGGTTACGAAATACAGAAACTGCCCATGGTAATACGAGAGTGTAATTTATTGAAAACGTATAAATTATAATTTTGGAACAGGTTTTTTGAAAGTGACAACAACCTTAGAAAGTAATGAAACATAAAAAAGCGTGATGGAGCGTATAGCTCTAGTCGTATGGGAACGATAACAACCGCCCTGATCAAGAAAAAAACTACCATTTTTTCATACTCAACGACTCGTTCGTTTGTTACCGGCGGCCATAACTACTCCGAGTCGTTATGGCCGCCGGTAACAAAGGACGAGCCGTTTCATCATCCCTTACGGCATGTACGGAGACGCCAGTTCCTCCGGATGAAACGGGTGAAAATTCAAATGGGACTTATGCGGAGACAAGATCAATTGGTGGACCAGTAAGTTGTCTTGTAATAACACGTATCTTCCCAAACAAATACCCACTTCGTGAAGTCGGTGACATTGACAAATGGAGTAAAAGGGCAGTCAAAACAAAAAAAGAGAACGTTTGTAAAGCAGATGAAGTTAAAAATTGTAGGGTGCGAGAATTGAAACAGAGTCGTGGGGGTAATGGTGAAGTTGGAAAGCTTGCATCGGTAAATAGTCGCACACGCCATTCTCCAAACAAATTACTATCTCCTGATGAAGATGAGCATGTACCGTCCAAATCTTCTGATTTGATGTGGGCCGCCATGAAAAAACAGGGACATGATATCGAACAAGAGGTAGACCTCAATAGAGAAAACATTCATCTACGAGGTGTTGTTGAGAGAAAGAGCGAGAGTAATGGTTCCAGTGGCATTGTCCAGCAATTAAATATATCGTTGTTGTTCGAAAAAATTGTATAGGAAGGGAATAATACTAAAAAAGAACTACTGGAATCAGACGAGCGAGCGAAAGGTACAAACTTCGCTTTGATGCGATGGATAAAAATTTGATCTTGTCGGAAAACAGAATTATTATAGGGGAAGACATCGATACCGAGCCCAACGGAAAATTGAAAATGCGAAAAGTTCTAGACAAAGCTAGGAAATTAGATATTGTAAGGAAAGACCCAATAAATTCGTAGAAGGAAAACCTGTTTCGTGGTCTTCCTGATTCTGACATTATATTTATTTATCAATTCTTTAGTAAAGTTGTGTTAAGAACCGTGATTTACTGGTTGTCTTCTCACAGTAGTGGTACATACTTTTCATTGCCAGACGCAGCAAAGAAGTTTCGAGCCGTACAATTTTGTATGACTTTTCATGGTCAAAAGGGTGAGAATCAAGAGGGTTATGGCCCAATGGGAACTTTGTTCAGAGGATGAACGGTTACGAATATTGTCCATCATCTAAAATATGGCACATGGAAGTTTTTTCGTAACGGAAAGGTTGGCAATGGATTGGATAATGAAGAAAATATAGGTAATGGTGTTTATAATGGTATGGAAACAGTGCAAATAAATAGAACGAACAATGAAAGATTTTATTTCTATCAGCCACACTTTGACGAAAGAACAGATTCTTTTGAAGAGAACACATTCAGTTAAACATACCGAAATCATCCAGGCTATCACATATCGACAAAACGTGCTCAAAAGAAGCGAGAAACGGATTCGAAAATAAATCCAATTCATCCAGAATCCCTCAGGGACGAGGTATTGATGGTACGCCGTCTCTTATGAACTATGGTGGATTTTCAGCGTTTTGGCTAATGGAACATCTCAACACTCGCCTTCTACATGATCACGAGCGGTTAAATTGGTGTTTTCGAAGAAATTGGTTACGCCCTTTATTCATGGGATAATATATCATGCCAACAAAACTTATTCCAAACAACACTTTCATGGAAGTGTAGTGACGTATCTAAAATAATTCTCCCAAAAACATATTTCCTTACCGAAATGGACTCTAATGATGGAAATGAATATGTTGATGATATCGCCAGCAAGAATTATATAACCTTTAGAAGAAATGAAAAACAATTTTTTTGTTAGTAGAGCATCATGTGCTTGTAACGGCGAAATGTTCACTAAAGAGGAAGACAGTAGGAACGGACTTAAAATTGTTTAGAAGAGAAATAAATATTTTATATGTTCCAGCAAGGATGATTCTTTAATTCTGCTGCAGAGTAAATGGTACACAGCCACATGAACTGCTGCAAGAAAGTCGTGGGGCATTGTTTGCTATATATTCTGTGGCGTGTCTACTTCAAAGAATAATCAACGGAGCAATAGACGCATATCCAATTATCACAGATGCATTTACAGTTCAATTTGGTGATGAAATACCAAATTTGACATTGGAAGGAATAAAATTGAAGGATCTGCTTCCTGCACCAACAGATAGGGGTAGAATCATCTTCCATTGGACATCATCTGTTCCAATGTCTACATTCGTGACAGAATATGTAGTGAAGGAACGTACGTCAAATGAGATGAAAAACGAAGAAAGTGACCAAAATGGAGCCCCTGAAGAAGATACTAATGAGTATCGGCAATTAGAAGAATTTTATATTATTGTTTAGGATCATATAAACTTTAGAACTTATACCATTTTCAACATTTCTTACAATGAATGTAAGAAATGTTGAAAATGGGAGGATTGATGTATAGAATAGTAGCTTCTGCTTCATATTGTGACGGTAGAGGGTTTTTTATATGCAGACGTATGTGAAGAGGAGATTCTACAGCTTGTTGAACCTTGCCGTATTGATGGATAGGATAGTTGGTTATTACGGATATAGGGGATGAGGATATGGTAAATGTTGAATCTGACCAGACCGGTGGATAGAATTGGTTTTTATTGGTAAATAAACAGAATTGTTTTTTATTATTGATCAACATCTAGTTCGGTAATGCCAGAACATTTCTTTCTCTCACATCTCAGCACTGAAATTCATGAAGCTTCTGTGGTCAAATTACATACAGGATTCTTTTCAGATTTCTAAATGAAACGGGTAGAAATGTCTAAATGTAGGCTCATTTCGGGCGAGGAAATTACTTTTAAAATAAAAATAGTCCAAATTTTAATCAAAAATATCTTTGAAAACTAGGTAATGGAAACGCATACAAGTTTTACATGTAATAAATTACTGGAACTTACAGTACCCCGTTCCGGTAGTGACAAGTCAACAGTCGAGTTGTTCACATTTTATGGTTTGGCTCCAGTCCGACCAACACCCAAACATAATGACAAATTTCAACATCACAATAAAAAAGTACTATGAGGAAAATTGAGACAGAGAAATTTAAAGAGTCGAAGGATTTGTATTATTTTTTATCTTCATCATTTTGCAGCCACAATAACGTTCAAATAAGCAGTAGGTCGTTCAATTTTGTGGACACACCGCTACCCGCCAAACAAATCCAGTTTTATTCTACTGAAAACTTGAGTCGTTACACGAACGGAGATCAAAAGTGACTCCATCATTCTTTTTATAGCCTGAACTTCTTCAAGAATTGAATAGTTTAAATCTCATCACATCATTATACGAAATAGAACATTAATCACATTATAATAAACGTTAACAAAACATTTCATAACAAATGAATAGGAAGCTTCACGGGTTCTCGCCGACCTAGAATATGTTCATTCGGGGAGAGAAGTTTGAAGAAGTCCCTTTCCGTTCCAAACCACACGATATGATAGGTAATGTTACACAATTTTCTAACAATTCAATAACAAATGAATAAGATAGATCCCCATCTCATCATTTGACATCATATCCTCAAACTTTAGTCACTTCTCCCAATGGAGAACTCCTAAATGGCCATATCAACGTTAATGATGATCAAGAATCGAAATCCCATCGGAGAAGTCAATGATAAATTTTAACCCCATGTTTTTGTCGAAAACATTATCCAAATCAACCCATTACAGGTACAGCAGAATGATAGTGATGGTTCTGAATCAAATTACGGTAATAATACCGATGAATCCAGTGAAGATATTGATACTCGTGTACCATGTCAAAATACTGATTGTAATAAATCAAGTGAATATACTGATACTGATGAATCAAGAGAAGATACTGATAGAGCCGACACAGAGAGTAAACAGCAAAATTTCTTTCAAAGTAATTTCCATGAAATTCTTGAAGGTGAACTCGTTGCAACTGAAAATTTCCAAAATGTAGCACATGAAGATGGTATTCTTCATTATGATTCGAATATACGTACTATCAGCACTAACTTGAAGACAACACTGAATAAAAAGGCTGAGTACATCATGAAGTGGTTTAATATGTTTTCGATATTGTGCGTGACAGTTACAACTCTTTTCTCTCACAAACACGGTGTTATCATGTCTTCAGCAATGCGAGAATGTAACTCAAAACTATGCGTACCTACATATAAAACTACACATACAAATTGGTGGAAGTATTTAGTTCAAATATGCTTCCCACAATCCAATAAATTTGTTCTAACATCTCCTTTTAGAAACTCAGACACTTTGGGTTAGGCATGACATAAATTTTTTAGCAGCATATTCTGGGAATCAGGTAACATTCTTTCTACAAACTTGGAATGGGGCGTCTACAAGTACTCTGTAAGAACAAGGGTGGTCCTTTTCGACGCAAACTTCAAAAAAGGAACAATACTTTCAGTCACGGCAATACTCGGTTGCAGTTGGTGCGTTCAGGATGTCACCGAGGACTTCAACACTCCAGTAATGAACAGGTCCATCAATAATTTTCAGTCTGCTAGAAATGTGTTCGAAAATTGGCTCAAAGAACATTTAAAAACCTCAGCCGACCATTCGCCAGAAAGTGATATTTCCGTGCGACCTGGTGATATTTGTTTTCTACTCAATCCAATTAATATATTTGCAACTACTAAAACAGCTTGTATGCTAATCTCTTCGTTTTGGACAGTGATCAAAGGTTTTCCTGTTCAACGCTTGATTTGGATTTCACAAGATGAGTACGATGAGAATCTTACCAGGTGCTTTACGATATAAACGGCAATAATAACGAAGATTACGGAAATGGTTCAACAATTGAACCGAAACTTTTCGCATGACGATTCAGGTGGTTCTAAAAGGATTAGTTTCCTAATCGACGGTAGTCGTTTCTCATATATAGAATGATGCTTTATGCTGATGCATTTTTGGAAGGTAAATAGTTATACAGTAATAAGTCCGTCGGTGGCTTATATATTATGCATGTTTGTTTTATTCATTCTTCAAAGAAACCTTTGTCTTCAGTTCGTGTGATATATTTAAGCTCTTCTTCACCTAGTACAAATCAATCATTTCACCAGATATATGAGGACTTAGTTAAAGGAATGACTGAAGGGATATCTTGTAAAGATCCTTATGGACAGCATGTACGTTGTTTCATTGATGTGCTTGGTTTTATCGGATATTACCCTGCTGCAGCAAAAGTCATGGATCTCAAGAGTCACAATGGTTGTGGTCCCTGTACAGTTTGTAACTTTCATGTCAATAAATCTTCACGTAGTACAAGGTATGCATACTCAACTAAAATTCATAGCAAAATGCAACCAAATGTAAGATATTTTGATCGTCTCTACTCTGTACGAAAACATGGAATGACCAAACAAGATATGACACGACTTGTAATAAAATATGGTGATATGGAATATACCAAGTCTTTTCCGATGTTTCGATTAGAGTATGATCTACTCCGGAGCCGAACAAATCCACCACTTACAATTTCTCATGTACCCGTTGTTCATTCGAAATTCGACCCATCCATTCAAGGAATGGTCGCTCCTGATCATATTCTCTCCGGGTTGGCTAAAACATTATGCGACTTTGCTTTACATTGGTTGATTCAGAAAAATATGTCCTCTCGATTGAAAGGAAAATATTTTCTATGCTATCTGAACTTGGCCTTCCAAAAAAAGAAAACAAAAATTGTAGAATAGGCGGAATCAGAAGTTATTTAGCTGCTTCATTTCGGATAATTTTGTGTTCTTTTCGTTTCTTCATTTTTTTTCAGCATGATCATAACGGCACCGAAGAATATTCTCGTGTAGTCCGTCTACTTCTGGACCTCCAAGAATTAATCTCTTATACATATTGGTATCCAGTCGCTCATTTTGATGGTGAATCTGTCCATTTTCTCTCTGAAAAAAATTTTTGTGGATACCATAACATTTTACAGAAAATATCAATGCGGTATGTTACGGGTGTAAATTCGTTTAACGAAACGAACTCGAAACTTGGAGAGTTGTTAGACAAACCTAACGAACATCTCTTGGTTGAACTGTACAACCACACAATTCCAATCTATGAACATGTTCGAAATATTACGGAGGTGGTTTTTGAAGGTTTCCATCAATTCCTCAAACGATCTCTTGAAAACATTTAAATTCAAAAAATAATATGGTTTCCGTTCTAAAGGCCCTTTCCCTTGATTGACGAACCAGATTGGCCTCATTGCTGCCTTTACCGGAAAGTAATTATATCAAATTTCTACTTGCAGCTAAACGTGGTTATTGCGTCTTCTCATGGGACAAAAAGTTAGTACGATAATCAATGACTCCTAAATTAATTTTCTGTGGTCAGAGGTTGAAGGCTACATGACAGATACATTACAAGTTTTATTACATGAACAATTGAAGGGATGTGATGTTCCTTTTTTTCCAATTGCGGGGATGTTTCTAATTGGGAGGGGAGATACTTGATTGATAGACCAGATGAAACAAATATTCTAAGAATACCATTCCTCTACTTGGAAGCGTTCATAAATTCATCTGCAGAAACGACACACAGACAAACAATCTTCTAGTTTAAAGAAGCTGTTCATAAATTTTTGTTTACTCAATTAGGTGGTCCAAGAAGCTACGGACATAATATAATACGACGTTACAAAGCTGTATCTTTCTTTTCTGAATATGGGGAGTCACCATCAACGAACAATACATTTCTAACAGCTTCGACATGTGGATGGGGATCGCAAACACTAATATTTATTATGGGTATTCTAGGAAATGAAAACATTAATCCGTGGGTTGTGGGATGCTAGTTTATTCCACACAGTGGTGATGAATTAAAAGTGGACAGTTCAAAATTTTTCTTGGATAAACTTAGCAATGGTATTCGACGTGCGGCTTTCTTCCATACTATTCTTCAGATTGGAATCTGTTTAGTTCCATTCAGGAACACTATCACTCTCTTTCTGGATCATTCTTTATTACGACAAGAATGGATGGATATCCACAATTCATGAGATAAAATATATGCAGATTAAAAATTGGATACATTTAATTTTCAATGGATAATACCTTCAACCTAATAATATCTACATAACTTGTTTCTCTAGGTATTCTTTTCTCTGGACGGTGATACGGTATGCATATTTCAAATTATCCTAATGTTATGTTGCTGCTGCAATATTTCTTCCATATCTAGTAGCTATTTCAGTATAGAAATGCTGATACAGTACGCACATTTCACATAAATTTATTCACGTGTTTTTGCTACAATTTCTTCTATAGGTATTAACTATATAGAAATGCGGTTACGGTAGGCACATTTAACAAAAACTGATCCTCAGGATGTTGCCACTTTAATTAATTTGTGTTTATTTCAGTATATAAATGCTGACAGAGTATGCCCATTTCCCATAACAGTATTCTCATGTTGTTGGTACAGTAAAACATCTGTATTTATTTGATTATAGGAATGCTCCTACAACTCGCACATTTCATGTAACATTATTCTTATATTCTTGCTGCATTAATTCAACATTTCATATTTCAATATGGTAATTGCGCTACGGTATGCACATTTTACATAATACTATTATCATGTCGTTGCTACATTGCTTCAGATGAATTTTTTGAATATGGGAATGCTCCCACGGTAAGCAAATTTCATACATCAGTATTCTCATGTTACTACATTAGTTCAACTTTCTATATTTAATTATGGGAATCTTGTTACTACCGTACGTACATTTCATATATAAGTATTCTCATGTTCTTGCTACATTACTTGATCCGCACATATTTGAGTATGGATATGGTAATACAGTATGTACATTTCAAAGAAAAATATCTTCCATGTAATGATACCATACATCCATTTATCACCATTGTAATATGCAAATATTGGATTCTGTATACACATTCACAATGCTCATACTTTCAAATTATTGGTACAGTGGGTAACATATTCCCTTGTCTCTTTTTAGGTTAGTTTTACTGTATCTGCATTCGCAGCAATTATAATATGAATGTTAGGCTACAGTACATACGAAGTCAGGTAATATTATTCTGGATTTTGATCAGCGCTAAATTCAGAATACGAAGGCAAGGAAAGATATCAAGCTGCACTAGTACAAAATCTTGTGCCACCAGCAAGAATGTTGATAAGTCTTATTTCGTGTTGAAATTACGATATGTGCCAATAAAATATGGGTCCTCTAAATCTTTACCCCGCAGTTTTTTAGTCATGTGAACCCCACATTAAATTTTTTTAAGGTCCTTATATGGCCAATCCATGGAAACAAGTGCTTCATTCATTGAAAAATTTTAGACGTGTTGCAGTGGTCTCGCAAGTTTTTGGGATCTGTGATTTGCAATAACTCGTTGCAAATCTCGTATCCCCCTCTTTCGCTCCTGATTCATCCCTGATAGGGTCACAGCACTTAGGGCAGCGTCCCCATAAATTCATAGCCGGTTGCCACCAATTTGTAGTTTTTCTTGTAATTGGTTGTCCAAATTTCCATTACGAAAACATGTTCAATCGTGCCTTCTCCCAATTTCAGGAGTGAAATGGTATAAGGTCAGGTCATCCGGCGTGGTAATTGTTTGGTATATTAAACAATTTTATCTTCTATTTTCTCTGTAGCAGCCGCTCTGATTCGATGAAGGACCGCACGGTCTCTTCATTGAAATTTTGGTACAATCGATAAATCCAATGCAATTCTGTGAAGAGGCACCATTTTCATGTATATTTGTGCGTAGTCTTTTTTATGACTGTTCAATAAATCAGATCGTAAAGTAGTAATCAGATCTTCGTAGCTATCAATAAAAGCATTCGCCGACTCCTAGAACACCTCTGACATAGCGTAGTCTCCCATGCCAAATGTCATCTCCATGTGCCTCCATGGACATGGAGATACCAGGAAACGCATGACAATTCATCTAGCTGTTGATTCGTCACAGAAGTATCCCCTGCGGTCTGTCCTCGCACTTGAGAAGTTAATAATGCGGGAGACTTTGCGTACATCAGCCTTTGGGAAGCGGAAGTCCACGGGGCTCTGGTTTTCAGAAAATATGTTCAAGTTAAAAGAAACGCCCCTCACGTTTCTTTTGCATAATAAAATTTTTTGCAAGACCTTTCTTTTGTTCTTCAGCCGTATGTGCATTTCGTATAGTAGCTCCACATCGATATCGAGTAACATCGCATAGTGTAACAGTTTTCGTTTCCTTCTGATTGCCCATCTCACGTGCCCAATGCAGTAGTTAATTTGTTTCCCGGCTGTTTGTGGTTTCCCTTATTGTCC